>CAJDSM010151939.1:0-10187 GCA_903981925.1 Ostrea lurida
GTGTTCAGGCTGTTTAGATATGCCTGTGTTATTGTGTGGTGGAATTTCGTCTCCTGGATTACAGGTGAATATGGGTTCTTCTTGGTGGTTATGTGACGAGTCATTGAGATATCTGTGGCTATTGTAAGTGACTATCATTATGATATCCTGTGGTTATCTGTAGTGATGGCATCTAGATAATTCTGTAGTGGATTTGTATATTTGTTCATTTAGATTCTTCCTCTGGTTATGGTGTGATAGTCATTAATATTCCTTGTGGGTTTTATTGAGTGGATTTGTCAATCTGGATATTCCTGTGGTTATTGTAGTATCGTCTTAGATATTCCTGTGGTTATTGTGATGTCATTTAACAGATATTCCTGTGGTTTAATTGAGTATGTTGTATTAGATATTCTGTTTATTGATAATTTTGTTGGCGATATCATCATTAGATACCTTTAATTCATTTTGTGGTTATTGTGATGTCATTCAAGATATTCCTTTTGGATTCGTGGTTATTGTGATGTCAATTAGAATATTCCTGTGGTTATTGTGATTATTAGATATTCCTCCGTGGTTTTGGTTGATGTCATTGGGTTTAGATATTCCTGTTCGGTTGTGTATTGTTGGTTCTGAATGTCATTTTTAGCTATTACTCGTGGTTATTGTAGTGATGTCATTAGAATATCCCTGTGGTTATTGTGTGATGTCATTAGATATTTCCCTGTGGTTATGTGGATATGTATTAGATATTCCTGTGGTTATTTGTGATGTCATTTAAGATTTCCTGTGGTTATTGTAGTGATGTCATTAGATATTCCTGTGGTTATTGTGATGTCAATTGTATTCCTGTGGTTTATTGTGATGTCATTAGATATCCTGTGGTAATTGTAAGTGATGTCATTAGATATTCCTGTGGTTATTGTAGTGATTGTGTTAGATATTCCTCTTGTGTTTATATTGTAGTGATGTCATTAGGCACTTATTTTCCTGTGGTTATTGTAGTGATGTATCTAGATATTTCCTGTGGTTATTGGTTAGTGATGTCCATTAGATATTCCTGTGGTTAATTGTAGGATGTCATTAGATATTACGTGGTTATTGTGTGATGTCATTAGATATTCCTGTGGTTATTGATGGTGATGTCATTAGATATTCCTGTGGTTATTGTGATGTGATTAAGATATTCTGTGGGTTATTGGGTGGTGATGTCATTAGATATTCTGTGGTTATTTTTGTGAATGTCATTAATGATTTCCTGTGGTTATTGTGATGTATTTAAGATATTATTCTGGTGGTTATTGGAATGTCCTTAAGATTATTATGTGGTTATTGTGAGGTCATTGATATTCCTGTGGTTATTGGTGATGTCATTAGATTATTCCCTGTGGTGGTTATTTTGTGATGTCATAGAATCCGGTGGTTATTGGGCTGATGTCATTAATATTCCTGTGGTTTTATTGTGATGTATTAGATATTCCTGTGGTTATTAATTGTGAAATGTCATTAGATATTCTTGTGATTAATTGGTGTGTCTTAGATTTTTCCTGTGGTTTGTAGTGATGGTCATTAGATGGATATCCCTGTGGTTATTGTAACGTGGAAGTCATATTAGATATTCTGTGGTTATTGTGAGTGATGTCAATTAGATATTTCCTGTGGTTATTGGTAGTCGATGTCATTAGAATCCTGTGGTAATTGTAGTGATGTATGTCGATATTCTGTGGTTAATGTCGTGTATGTCATTAGGATATTTCCTGTGGTTATTGTGTAGTGATTGTCATTAGATATTCCTGTGGTTATTGTGATGTCCATTAGATTTCCTGTGGTTATGTGTGATGTGCATTAGATTTTCCTGTGGTTATTGTAGTGATGTCATTAGATATATTCCTGTGGTTATTGTAGTGATGTCAATTAGATATTCCTGTGGTTATTGTAGTGAATGTCATTAGATATTCAGTGGTATATTGTAGTGAAATGTCATTAGATATTCCTGTGGTTATTTGTGATGTTATTTAAGATATTCTGTGGCTTATTGTAGTGATGTCATTTAGATATCTGTGGTTATTGGTAATGATGTCATTTCGATATTCTTTGGTTATTGTAGTGAATGTCATTGATATTCTGTGGTTATTTAGTGGTGTCAATTGATATTCCTGTGGTTATTGTGATGTCATTAGATTTATTTCCTGTGGTTATTTGTATGTGATGTCATTAGATATTCCCTGTGGTTATTGTGTGATGGTATTAGATATTCTGTGGTTTAATTGTGATGGGTCATTGATATGATCGTGGTTATTGTAATGATGTCTTTAGATATTCCTGTGGTTATTGTAGTGATGTCTTAGATATTCCTGGTGGTTATTGTAAATGTCATTAAGATATTTAGTGGTTAATTGTGATGTCATTAAGATATTTTTTTTTTTTTCTTGTGGTTATTATACTGAGTCATTAGATATTCCTTCTGGTTATTGGTAATGTATTCAGATATTCTGTGGTTATTGTGATGTCATTAGATATTCCTGTTGGTTATTGTAGTGATTGTTAAATTATCTGTGTGGTTATTGTAGTGATGTATTAAGATATTCCTTGTGGTTTATTGTGGATGTCATTAGATACTTCCTGTGGTTATTGGTAGGTGATGTTCATTAGAATTTCCTGTGGTTATTGTGATGTATTGAGATTATTCCCTTGGTTATTGTGATGATCCATTGAGATTAGATTTCCTGTGGTTTATTGTAGTGCTGTCATTAGATATTCCTGTGTTATTGTGAAATGTCATCTAGATATTCCCTGTGGTTATTGGTTAGTGATCGTCATTAGATATTCCTGTGGTTATTGTGATGTCATTAGATATTCCTGTGGTTATTTACTGATGTCATTAGATTCTTCCTCTGGTTATTGTAATGTTTCAATTAGAGTAATTCCTGTGGTTTTGTGATGTTATTAGATATTCCTGTGGTTATTGGTAGTGATGTCATTGATTTTTTATTCCCTCTGTGTTATTGTAGTGATGTCATTAGATATTCCTGTGTATTGTGATGTCATTAGATATTCTGTGGGTTTTGTAAGTTGATGTCATAGATATTCCTTAGTGGTTATTGTGTGATGTATTAGATATTCCTGGGTTATTGTAATGTCATTAGATAATTCTGTGGTTATTATTGTGATATCAATTAGATTAATTCCTGTGGTTATTGATTATAGTGATGGTCAATTAGATCTTCTGTGGTTATTGGTAGTGTGTCATTAGATATTCCCTGTGGTTATTGTGATGTCATTAGATAATTCTGTGGTTCTTGTAGTGATTGTCAATTAGATACTTCTGTGGTTTTGTAGTGACTGTCATTAGATATTCCTGTGGTTATTGTAGTGATGGTATTAGATATTTCTGTGGTTATTGGTAAGTTTGATGTCATTAGGATTATTCTGTGGTTATTGTAATGTCATTAGATATTCCTGGGTTATTGTGTGATGTCTTAGAATATTCCTGTTGGTTATTGTAGTGATGTCATGTAGATATTTCTTCTGTGGTTATTGTAGTGATTGTATTACGATGATCCCTTGGTTTATGTGAATATTCCATTAGATATTCCTGTGGTTATTGTCAGTGATGTATAGTATCCTGTGGTTATTGGATGTCATTAGAATATTCTGTGTTATTGTAGTGATGTCATTAGATAACATTCCTGTGGTTTTGTGGTAGTTGAAGTCTTAGAGATATTTCCTGTGGTTAGTTTGTAGTGATGTCTTGATTTCCTGTGGTTATTGTAGTGAAGTCATTAGGATATATCCTCGTGGTTTAGTCGAATGTCATTAGTATTTCCTGTGATTATTGTGATGTCATGGAGATATCCTGTGGTTACTGTAGTGGATGGTACTTAAATATTCATGTGGGTTATTGTGATGTATTAGATATTCCGTGGTTATGTGTGGATGTCATTAGATTACTTCCTGTGGTTATGTAGTGCTGTCATCTAGATATTCCTGGGGTTATTTGTGATGTCATTAGATATTCCCTGTGGTTTATTGTGATGTCATGAGATTATCCTGTGTTACTGTAGTGATGTCAATTAGAGTATTCCTGATGTTTATTGTGATGTCATTAGATATTCTCCTGTGGTTATCGTGAGTGATGTCATTGATATTCTGTGGTTATTGTAGTGATGTCATTAGATTATTCCTGTGGTTATATGGTTGGTTAGTTGATGTCAATTAGATTATTCTGTGGTTTTGTAGTGATGTTATTAGATTTATTTCCTGTGGTTATTGATAGTGATGTCATTAGATATTCCTGTGGTTAATTGTAGGTGATGTTCATTGATATTCCTGCTGTGATTATTGTGTGATGTCAATTAGATATTCCCTGTGGTTATTTGTCGTTGAAAATTGTCATTAGATTAATGCCCCTGTGGTTATTGTAGTGATGTCATTCAGATATTCCCTGTGGTTATTGTGTGGATGTATTAGATTCTGTGGATATTGGTGATGTCATTCAGATAAGTTCTCCTGTGGTTATTGTAGTGATGTCATTGATTATTGCCTGTGGTTATTGTAAGTGATGTCATTCAAAGATTTTCTATTCTTTGTGGTTTTGTAACGTGCATGTCATTAAGATATCCTGTTGGTTTATTGGGTAAGTGATGTCATTAGAATATTCTGTGGTTTTGGTTATTGTGAGTCATTAGATATTTCCTGTGGTTATTGTAGTGATGTTCATTAGATATTTCCTGTGGTTATTGTGTGATGTCATTAGATATTCTTGTGGTTATCTGTAGTGATTGTCATTAGAATATTCCTGTGGTTATTGTGATGTCATTAGATATTCCTGTGGTTTATTGTTGATGTATTGATATTTCCTGTGGTTTATTGTAGTGATGTCATTAGATATTCCTGTGGATATTGTGTGTCTTAGATAATTTCTGGTGGTTTATTGGTAGTGGATGTCCATTAAGATTTCCCTGTGGTTTATTGTAGTGATGTCATTAGATTATTCTTGTGGTTATTGTAGTGATGTCTTAGATATTCCTGTGGTTTATTTGGTAGTGATGTCATTAGATGATATTCTGTGGATTATTGTGATATCATTAGACTTTCTGTGGTTATTGTGATGTCATTAGAATATATTCCTGTGTTTTGGGGTAGTGATGTCATTAGATATTCCTGTGGTTTTGTAGTGATGTCATTAGATCTATTCTGTGGTTATGTAGTGATGTCCTTAAGATATCGCTGTGGTTTTTTGTAGTGATGTTATTAGATATTTCCTCCTGTGGTATTGTAGTGATCGTCATTAGATAATTCCCTGTGGTTATTGGTAGTGAATGTCAATTAGATTCTTGGTTATTGTGATGTTCATAGTATTTCCTGTGGTTTATTGGAGTGGATGTCTTAGATATTTTTTGCTGTTAATTGGTTAGGATTGGTTTTTTTCAATTAGATTATTCCTGTGGTTTATTTGTAGGTTGATGTCAGTTAGATATTCCTGTGGTTATTGTAGTGATGTATTAGATATTCCTGTGATTATCTGTAGTGATTCATTAGATTATCCTGTGGTTATGGTGGGATGTCATTAGATATTTCTGTGGTTATTGTAGTGATGTCAAATTAGTATTCCTGTGGTTTATTGTACAGTGATGTTCAATTAAGATTATTCCCTGTGGGTTTTGTAGTGATGGTCATTAAGATATTCCTGTGGTTATTGGTAGTGGGATGTCCATTCAGATGATACTCCTGTGGTTATTGTGATGTCATTAGATTATTCCTGTGGTTATTGTAGTGATGTCATTAGATATTCCTGTGGTTAGTGTAGTGATATCATTCGATATTCTAGTGGTTTTGTAGTGATGTATTAGTATTCTGTGGTTATTGTAGTGAATGTCATTAAGGATAATCCTGTGGTTATGTAGGATGTTCATTAGATATTTCCTGGTGGTTTTGTAGCGTGATGTCATTTAGAATTATTCCCTGTTGGTTATTGGTAGTGATGTCATTAGATTATCCTGTCGGTTAGTGTAGTGATATCATTAGAGATATTCCTGTGTTTTCGTAGTGAATGTCAAATATAGATATGTGCTGGTGGTTTATTGTAAAGTTATTGTCATTAAATATTCCTGTGGTTATGTGTGATGATGTCATTAGATACTGTGGTTATGTGTGATGTCATTAGAATATTCCTCTTGTTATTGGTAGTGGATTCATTAGATATCCCCTCTGTGGTTATTGTAGTGATGTCATTAGTATTCCTCTGGTTATTATGTGGTGTGACCGTTTGAACAACCAGCGAGAGCATGCCATGGTTTCTTTGCATAATCACATTAGTAAAACAATCGGTAAGTTAGAGATAGTTTTATCTGAAAACATATTTTCATTTTTATGAAATTCACCCCTTATGCATTAAACTCCTTGTCACAATCCAATATTACGGGGGGAGGGGTCGATGTGTATAGTAATATTTGAACCTCTTTTTGTTTTGACGTGGGGAATTATAAAACGCACCGGGTGGTGCATTGTTTTTCGTCACAATTAACGTCTGAATGTTGTTTTTTCAAACCAAACGACGCTATTCAACAGCAAGAATTTATGTCACGTTTGCAATCTAAAAGATTATATAGATAAAAAAACAAGAATTACCAGAAAATTAAATTTGCAAAAAGGCCAAGTACATTAATGTCGTATAAATTTTTATTTATGTACTTGTGAATCGTCATTTTTTCTACTATTTAATTCGTTACTTATATCTAGTTTTTTGTCTATTATATTATTAGGTAAAAAACTGCACTAGAAATGTCCTACCCCCACCCCGAACCCTGCGGGGCACCGTTACATAATGAAACAAAAAATTTAAACAGAAAGTTGTCTAATCATGGGGTTTTTTAAGATTTTTTCAAGTTTACCGGAGATTGACATCTGCATGTTGCCCTATTATGGCAAACTTATAATCCGCGTTGTAATTCGGTAAACTTGAAAAAATTACAACGGTTCATTTCTTATTATTTAAAAATTTCCGACTATCCTTTGACAGTCGTAACACTTTGTTGACTATTTTGAATCGTAAACTTGATTTCGAAGCTTCTGAATAGAAATATAACAAATAATGTCAAAGTTCCATGTCGTAGGAATTTAGGATTCAACCGACGTCCAATAATATTTGTTCTGTACGTAAAGAATTGTGAGTACGAGTTCAGTCTATACGGTATGAACCGTAAAATTTTGGGTTTACACCGGATATAGAACTGAAATTGTAGAACAGATGGGAGAACCGTGTGGCAAATTTAATTTATATCGTTATATTATTGTTTAGGGAGAAGTGCGGATGCGGAACGACGTATATGCATTTTTTGGTGAAAGATGCTATATCCAAACGGTTCATATTTTGTTTATAATTATTCAAAATAATTCCTTTGAAATATTTTTTGCATATCTCCATTATGGGTAATCTAAACACTCCCAGCAAAGTTTCATCAAAATCCTACAAGCTGCTTAGGAGGAGTTTGCGGACATAACGCAACATGATGCATAGGTATATTGGTGAAAAATGCCTAAGTCCAAAACGGTTCAATATTTTCTAAATAAATTGTCGTCGATGAATTTTTCCTTGCCAATTGGCATAATCTCATTAATGTAAATCTATAACTCCAACAAAGTTTTCACCCATTCAAATCCTGCGGAGTCGTTTAGGAGAAAGTTTGTTGAGACCCACGTACTTTGGAACTGCAGACGAACGGAACAAGACAGGGTACGTATACCCCCCCCAACTTAGTTTGCGGGGAATAATGTAAAAGATAAATTTTATATATTGATTTTGAACAAAATCAGTGTTTGAATCAACAAATTACATGTCAGGATTACGCTATTTATGTGAATGTTGGATTTAAATAATCGTAATAATCTGTTGAAACAACTAATGAAATAAAACAAAATGGCGCTCCCCAAATGGGCCACAGGGAAACATGTAGAGGAAGATTATTTCTCTGCTGTCCAGAAATTCTGGTTTTTCCTTTACGTGCAATTGCTACCTTTAGAGCCTTGGCTTCGCGGAGACGGGACGCTTTCTTTTGCAAATTTTCATGCCAATTTTGCCCCCCCCCCCTCCCCCAACTTGTGGTTCTTAGGTAAGCCCAGCACACCGGCACTGTCCACGTAAAGCTACGATTTCCTGTAAATCTCCTGCGGATCCTGCAGTAGTGGTAATTGCGGCGGCGTTACAATGGATGAATCCATCGGACAGCTGTTTTCCCCTCTCCCGCGCACAAATGCATTGGCAATTTCTGGATCTGCTTTTCAAAGCGTTCACGGACGCATTTTAACGCAACTTATTCCTCCAGAATCCAATCCTGGTGGAAAACTGGTTTTGACAAAGAAAGAAAAACAGGAATTCTATCAGAGAAAGATTTTCGGAATCATTTCATCTCTTTCTCAAAATCCTGAAAATTAGCAATTATTTCTTGTATCAAAGAAAATCAGCTAAACTGATCTAATTGATTTAATACATATTATATTATATTATTACTACAACAGTAACTTGATTCCGCAAGAGTCGGAATCACGTCGAGTGACATAGGCGCGGAATCATTAGATCACAGAGACGCGAAGGCGTCGAGTTTGAATCTGATGATGGGCGGCCTGTCAACGAGACTGATCCCAACTTCTTCGGATCAAGTTACTCGTAGTAAAGGATAGAATTTATTATATACCCCTCACCCTATCCTATTAAAAAACGACGGTTTATAAAGATAAATGTGTTCCAAATCTTCAAAATAGAAACAAACAATACCATGGAATTATTTGTTGTGTACACGCAGATTTGTTTATGCGCCAGTCGACAATTCTCGCACAAACGTTGCGGTGTTGCAACATTGTGCACGTCATTCAGTTTTCAGAGAATATGATACGGAATCGGAAAACGACAGTGGTGGTGATAATTTTCCGGAAAGATCGGATCACACTTAGGATTTTACAGTATCAACCTCGGATCATTGATGGGTATTAATGAAAATCTTGTACACAGGGTAATATCATTTTAATTGATCAAGAATTTGTTCTGTAACACGTTTATTAATGAAATAAAATTCCACTACCCCCTACCAGTCGAAACTGGCGCATCTGGTACAATCAGAATTGGTACCATATAATAATAAATTACATACACTGTATTATAGCAATGTGTGGCTATTTCATCCGCCGCGTTGGTGACAGTGTGCAAAGTGGTAAGAATTTAGATTTACCAGTATATGTTTATGTCACAAGCATTAGCAACTACTGGTTACCCACATGCACAATGACAATGCACATGTAACTGCACCAGCTCATTGTTGTTTGCGAATTTAAAATATTACAATAAGGGGTGGGTGGGGGTGATTAATAGTATTCTGATTCATTACTATTAGAAATGCAACAGTTATTTTGTATGGGGTTTTTTTTTTTTTAGCATATCAAAATTACTTTGAAAAGAAAAATATACCATCTCCTTGATGTCACTGTGGAGTGACGGGACCTGGTGACTTGGTAGCTAGGTGTGCTATTCTTCTGATATTATCTAAATACAAACTACATGTACATGTATTTAGGCTTATTTGTTCTACTTTATAATGTAGTTGTCAGTCTGCCATTAGAGTCAATGATATTGATATTATCATTAATGATATTTTTCAAATTCACAAACTTGACGCAATTTCTCTAATTTGGGGAGGGGGTAACATGTTGCTGTCTTAACACTAAACTTTAAATGAGGAGTAAAGGAATATTTTAATGTGTACCGTAGTGTATTATACAATTTCTTTCATGAATTAGTCTGTTAGACGCAAGAAATGAGGATACGCGGGAAAAATGACACCGCTTATAAATGACTGTTTTCGTCCATATTTATTTCTTTATTTAATATTCTGCATAGAATTGGCATATTTAAAAGGCATGATACAATTTGCTAGGTCAGACTGCTTAGTTTTAAACCATTCTTGTTTGATTTCATGCATTAATCCGTCATAATTGGACAAAATGTACATATGTACCTTGTAATTTTTTTTCTCACAAAAATGTTTGACTTAGTGACAGAAATTCCAAATTTACACGAAGTCAGACACATTTTATCAAACTACGACCATCATTTCCATAATCTAGACAAAATTATGTATCAAACCATATAGGTTTACCAACAGCTATACTGTTTCATTACATATTCCACCCGTGAGGGTCCGGGTTAGAATAGGCCT
>CAJDSM010151946.1:0-13756 GCA_903981925.1 Ostrea lurida
CTGAGTTTACTCAGGTGACCTAAAAAGTTAAGCTTGGCCTCAGTCTCGGAAAATCCATTCTAGCCTCAAAAGTTTGTCTCTCTCTCGCATTAATATTGTTTTCAAAATAAATAGAGCGACCATATTTTTATCATTATTCGGGATATGCTGACGATTTTAGTTACAACTGGTTTTTGCACTTAACGTAAGATACGAAGTTCAGTAAGACGGAGATTGATTGTTAGTTAAGTTTAAAATGCAATCTTAATAAAACTCAGTCCAGGACATCAGCAAACAGCAATGGAAAACAAAAGACCTAACACAGAGAAGAGAAGAAATTCTCATGAAACCGATTTAAGGGACAGTAAAGAATTTACGAAATGCTGCCTTTAACCGTGACTGTTGAACAACAACTTGTTTGTAAGTAGCCTGCTTCGATTCAAAAACTGATCATAAGCAGAACAAGCTCTTGCGTATCGAATAAGTTGAGAGACATACACACCATATGCAGGTAATGATGGAATATTGCTACATAAATATGGGACGTTGACGATGGATAATCTGATATCGTCCCGTTTGTCATAAAGTTGAGTAGTTAGTTTGCCGTTAATGTCAATGTTCAATAAAATATCCAAGTACGAAGCAGACAAGGACGAGTCTGTGGTGTCTTTTATTTTTTAGTTCACTGGGATATATGAATGAAAATCGCAAGAATATAAAAACAGGTCAGCTAACAATGGAGTACAATTTATGCCATAGGAATTCCAAAACTGTTGGAAGACCTGGTCATCAAAAGCCACAAAGATTGTCATTGAGAACTCCAATATTGCTTTAATATCAACTTCAGAATGGAGTTTAACAAAATAATATATAAAATGACTGATCATTAGATACAAATATTTCCTTTCTCCATTTTTGATGAAGAAGCAACAGCCTATAATGTTAAAATGTCTAGTATCTAATATATCGTGTGGAATGGTCGTGTATAGTGTTGAGAAGTCGATGTTGTTAATATGAGAAAAGTTCTGGGATTTCACATTTATCAGTTCTTTAAATTTTTTTAGAACTCACATCTAATTTACATCACTTCTGACACATGTCCCAGTTTCACAATACGTCTGAGGTTGCCCCTTCACAGCTCTGGACTGTCAATAATTTCGTGAGGATTAAAGTCAGGGACTTGGTGGAACATTTACTGGATTTAGCATTGTATCTTGTAAAGATTTTTCTGACGCTTTGGTCTGTCCCACTGACTGGAATATAGTCTGGTCCGATTTACAATAAAAAAATTTCTAACGGCATTTCATTCATTATTGTCCAGACATAGTTTTTAACTATCAGGATGCGAATCCGAAAAAATATCTGCCTTCATGAAAATAGCTTAAGATAGTCAAAATGGCGATTCAAAATGGCGGGACACCAAATTTTTCCCAAATTGTTAATAAGTTCAAGCGGAATGTGTGCTTAATAACCAAAAATACATAAATCTGATATTAATTTAAATATAGCAACTGATAAATAAAACCACTTTGATTTTAAATAAATCACGCCGTTTCTCCCCAAAAATTCGAATTCCCTGTTTTTACTATTATCTACATTATCTTGTTTAAGATTTTGCATTGCAGAGTCCAACATCGCCAGACTGCTCGTTGATCCAATCTTTCGTTTTATCAACCTTTTTGCAGTTGCAAGCCACAAAATCTAGGCAAAGCCTCTGGAATTGGATCTAAATCATAAGTATCGGCCACCAACAACCACATCCAAACTTCCATCCCATGTCAGTGGACATGGTAATAAGGCTTACAAATGTTTGCCTTCTCATATCAAGGCTTGGTAGTGTGTCCTTTACATGCATGCATAAGGCATCACATTGAGGAATCTCAGCTTTTTGATTCCCAAACCAATACATTCCTTTACCGATCTTAGTCTCCGCTTCTTGTTATACAACTTACATGAAAACTTTTCACACCTTTGAATTGTCCTGATCAGTTAATTCTCCCTCCTAACCTCGAGTTACTTATAATATCCTGATAACTCGCAGGAAGATTTTTTTGATATACCATAGAAATAAGATGTGGTCACACCCGTCAGTGGCATGAAATGCACCATGTTGCGTAAACTTGGAGAAGAGAGTTTTTCTCACAACAACATAACAGGAAGTTTTGCTTTAAAAAATTCCTGCATCATCCAAAAGTCATCTATTTCTGAAAAGAATATATAAGTAGCAAATAAGACATCAGTATCAGATCTAAAATGACAATAGAGTGCAAGCGAACTTTAAAACAGTATGGCATGAAGCACATGAGTGTTCATGCTTCTTCCATGGCGTCCGTTGTCAATGTGAGAAACTAGTATTTCAAATATTGTACTTAATTCACTTATCACTTCATTGTCTCCCCCCATTAAGTTCACTATTAAGAACAGAAGTAACAACATTTCCCAATATTGTGCCTGGCTCTGTATAACTCTCATCTTAATTAGATAAGCATTAGAGCATCCCTACAGAAATTCTTTCCGTATTTAGTTCCAACTTATTCCAATGTAATATTAAGGTAAATCTCGATTTCTAATTCTTAACATCCTTCTGCCTGGTGGTGCCCTTTCATTACATCACGGAGATTTATACGCCATTTCAGGATTAATATATACGTCTCCTTTCTAAAATTTATATATCAGAAACATCTATCTATCTGCACACACATGCTCCCTTTCTAAAAATCCACACGAAACAAACTTTCTCATACCTTTCTCTCATAATTATCTTATTTCCATCATGGGCTCCTAATGCGTTTTTCTGTTAAACCAATTTCCACGTAATCAATATATCGCTGAATGAATCACAATTTTTCTTGTAGATCATAAATCCGTCTCTTACCCAAACTCCACATCCTCAATAACAAATTGAGACAATACTCTATGACATCTTTACTTTCCTAATCTAATGTATCCTATATATTAATCTCAATTGAAATATATCACATACGGCTTAGATTATATCTACCTATACACCACTCTCCCTTCCTCTTTGTAAGCAATTATATTACTTTTTATCTTCATACTCTATAATCAAATATGTTCCGTCAGCCTTCAGAAATGTCCTTTTTTCAAACAGCTTTTAGAAACCATACCCTACCTTGTTATAAGGACAAATGTTAAAGGAATTTTTTTTCAAAGTATAGTGCAAAGGAACGTTAATGTACCCGTTCTTTGATGGATAAACGTCGAAGCAAAACTCTCCAACTGTACTTACCCCAAATTGCGCTGAAGAAAAAAAATGATAGTTAACGAATCTCTATTAAATCAGTAGCCTGTCTTTTGTGATTCACGATTAATCACTCTCTCGTAGGGGTCAAGCACTTTACCTTTCATTGCATAACTAGTTGATTCTCAAATCTGATCAAGGACTGTCGACTCTTGATGATTCCTTGATGATAAAGTATTCATCTGATTCACGCCACCGACATGGTTCCTAGTCAGAGAAAACTTACAATGTGACCTTTAAGTTATAGGAAAAGAGACCACAACCTTACCTGGTGCAGAGGAGTCGCGGTGATTACCCACAGTAGCCACCACCCTTCTACCTGTGAGCTGAAACCAGCGACGTGATGACATCGGGATAAACCTTGGCGGCCCTGGTCTAACCATAAGATTACCGGGCATGTACACTTCTCCAGGACAATTACACGCTCTACGTCGGTTGTGTCAGTGCGGACACCACAGTGCCATAATTCTCGATAAAACAGAATCCAACTCTGGTCTCTCAAGAATATCAATCAATACATTATATGGATGAAGTGAGAACCAGTCACATCAGATACCTCTATCCAGAGGATAATTTCCGGCTTGAATGGAAATGGCAAATTTAACCTCACGCGCATGCTAACAACTCGCAGAGGGGTTGGTGCGTTTAATAATACCCCAAAGCAGAGTGTGGAGTATATTGCTTATCACTCACGTGAGTGATCAAGAGTGTGATACATCGTGTACTTTCACTAAACACACACTCACGAGCACTATTACTTTTCGACGACCTCTATGAAATTACTTTATACACTCTATCGTCATCGTCTCGCTGTAGTGCAGCATCCAGCGAGTGCCACCAGTACTCAACACACACCAAATTATTTCCACCGTGTAGTCCACACACCACTATTACGTTTATGCTACGTATTTAAATGATCAGTTTCTATCTGTTCTATTAAATATAACAAATATTGCAGTAACAGCCGTCTATTTTTCGAGACTTGGACAGATCTCGAACCTCAATATGCTCTCTACCCTAGTACTAACTTACATCCACCATATCTCTTACACTTCTTTTTAGAAATTTTGACAGCAACGGCCCAGCAATTGACATTCCATCAGAGTTCGTTACAAACCAGAGAACCACTCCATATGATTTCCAATACATTCAAAAAGTTCCATGCAATATGAAGCCACCCCATTCGTGCACAAATCGTCTCGTATTCTGGAACGACCATTTTAAAAATCCATCAACTTGACAGTACAGAGCTTGATTCAACTGTTAATACAGTGTGACGTTGACCAAGACGCTCAGATATGTACATGCATTCTGGACAACTTGTTAAGCGCATCTATTTCGGATGAGCGGTGCTTACAAAGCATGAACCAACGATAGTAAGTCGGGAATCTATGCTGTGACTTGAACTGATTAAAAGCAGACCAAGTATGGACAATCTTGTTGTTCTTTCAAATGAAACCAGTAGTTCTCTTAAACGCATCACAGGATGATTGATCTGCTTTATTTAGGAGCTTTATAAACATCTAGATAGATTGTTAAGTCAAACATGAATCATGTGCGGATGTAAGTTTAAAGCATAAAACTTGATTTTTATTTAGCTTATTTCTATTTCAAAACTGAATTAAATATAATATATATTTTTTTGTTTTTTGTATGATTCCACGCCAACTAAAAACTAATCTAAAATGCACATGAACATGCATGTATGCAAAAAAAAAAGATTTTTTGAAAAAAAAAACAGAGAAAAATTCGAATTTGGAGGAAAAACGCTCTGCATTATTTTAATAACCAGACTCATCTAGCTATTAGAAATTTTTAATATGAAATAGATATACAGGCTATTTCGGCATCCTTTTCTAGGTTTGACGGCTCAACGAGATTTGGAAAAATTTGGGGTCCGCCCATTTTGAATCCCATTGACAACTTAACGCCATTTTCATTGAAGGCAGCATATTTTTCGATCAGCAATATACCTCGAAATAGGTAAAAAACTATGTGGACCAAATAATAATTAATTCCTTAGAACTTATTTCTAGCCTTCTATTTTAAGAAGCAGGACAGACTTAATATTGAATTGTTTAAAACTGAAAACATGATTTCAAGAATTTTATCTTTTGAAAAGAAGGGCGAGTTGGCAGTTCTGTAAGGCATTAACCGTATTGTGGAGTTAAAACCAAGATCGTTAAAACCAAATAGTTGTATAATAGACAATTGTGTTACAAAAGCTTGGCTGATTTGAACCAAAGCATATCCTCGATGAACCTATTCTAATTTTGGTCAATTTTTGAGTTTAAAAACAGAAGATAGATGGACGCAATTCTGCACGTTGTGCTAAGACGGGATGTGGAATAGCTATACCGTGTATGGCATGCTACAAAGACAATAAGTAGCTTGCATTAATATTTCGAATCTGTAGAATACTATATATGAAAGGAGTGAAGGCACGTGTCGCACAAAAAAGCAGGACCAAAGGACTAAATGAAGAACTTTCATCTGTAAGGAACATCACTTCTCAACGTTACACGTAGGCCCCATGTGCACAGGAAACAGCAACCGTGAATGATATGGCCAGCGGACAAAAGGGAAAGAGAGGAAGAACAAGAACACGAAGGTGATCAGAGAAGGATGGGCAAGAGCGGAGACGGAGAGGGGCGGAGCAGAATTATGAACAAAGGAGGAACGAATAAACGGTAGGAGGCACGCGCTGGGCCAACTGCAAGGGCAATGAGAGACGAATGGCACGGAAGATCGTAGTGGCCAGTCAACAGGGGATTGGCACCTCCAGGCACCGGGATGTCCCGGTCCGTCGCCAGTCCGACCCCACACGTGATCATAGGACTAGCGAAGCCAACCGCATCCCTACAAAAACGAAGACAACGCAAACCCAAAATAAAGCAAAACACGTACCAACAACAACAACACAACACCACCACCGCAAAAACACAACCACCCACAACAAAACACAACTACCAACAACAACAACAACACAATACCACCAACAACAACAACACAACACACCAACACAACAACACAAAACACCACCAACACACAACTACCTCACCACCAGCAACAAGACAACACCAAACAACAACCACAACACACCACCAAACAACAAACACACTACCACCAACAACACCAACAAGATCACTAACAACAAGACCAATAACCCATAGTCACTAAAAAGCACCTCCCTAGATACAAACATAACACTAAGTCACTACCATAAACACAGTTCAACTAAACACAAGCACACTATAACAACATACAACAACACCCAGTAAACCGATGACCGCACTAACACAATAACACAGCACCGCATACAAAACACCCAAAGTCATAAACAGACCATAATCCAGTCACTATCCAGCCACTCAAACCAACTCATATCTACACAATCTAAACCTACGTCAACTAACAACACGCACTCTAAACCCAGTCCAACTAGCACAGAAACTCAACCAACCCCATACCACTGCACACAGACTGTTAACCGTACCAATCTGTCACGAGCTCGAAAGAGGCACTAGCACAAAAATTTACAATAATTACCCCAACATTGCATACGCATTAACTCATAGGGCTTCTAACGACACACAGTGAGGCAGCTCTACCAATTAGCCGTGCCAACAACAAAACTCGAAACCAAAAGCTTGTTTAAACTCAGGGCACATCCACGAGTATTTAAATAATCAGGTCAAACTAATGATCCAGATTACAAAGACCACCAGTCGATACACAACTATCCATAATACTCTTCTTACAATACCAGACGCACGATGAGAAACAACACTCAACAGATAATTCTTACAGAGCGACAAGACACTTACTTTATCTCATTTATCCTAATACTCCTAAGACACACGAGAAACGCTAAAGCAATTACTTATTATCTCATAGACCAATGTCCCTGGGAGAGCGAGAGAGGAGCGAGAGGACCAACAAAATTCTTTGCAAACAACGTAGCAAAATTTTGCCAAAAATCACTGTTACACAACATTACACTAGCAATCATCGACGGCGTGCCAGAGGATGTGCGGAATTTGAGCGAGCAGCAATTTTATATAGCTTAAACACTCGCATGGCAAAATTCTCTCGCAGCCTTCCGAAAATATATTTATTTTATATAATTATTATATCGGCGAACGGACCGAGAAAACAAGACAACATTTACTGACAACTCATAATAATATGAAATAAATTTTACGGTCAACAAAAAATGTGCTGTTCGACAACACTAAGTTAGTCTCATACAACCTAGATACTTCATTTCGTTGCACTACCAGGGCTGATCAAAACGTAGTCAACGACATAATTTATAATAATCGGGATTTTCTATACTATTCCAAGTGGAGAGGGATACTATAAAAACCATGGCATAGCATATCAAAATATAGAATGGGCATGTTGCAGAAACAGTGGAGACGGGACCACGTACAGCGGAGTAGTAACCCCAAAACCCCTTAAAAATAAATAAATTATGCTTAATTTTCCTTTCAAAAATAAATAAGACATTTAGACGAACAGAAAAACAAAAAACGTTGGCAGCTAACATGGTTGTTTGATCTGATCGTGGGGAGAAGAGAGGGAGAGAGGAGAGGAGAGAGAAGGGAGACTGAGAGGAGAGACGAATGAGAAGGCGTGGGGGTATACATGAGAGAGAGCTGATACATGCTATTGTAGATTAAAACATTCAGGCCCACATAGTAATCTCCGCAGGGCAACCTCTATGGAATCCAGCCGGCGCGTAACGAACTCACAACACTTATCTGGATTTAAATTAGCGAAATAAAGTATAGCTCCTTAGACGTTTCTTCATGCAGTATCCCTATAGATAACTAGTATAGACTCCAAACATCGCGCTACCTCGCTCCACGAGCTTCCCGTGCACCATCGTATCTCAGTTGGCGGATCGAAGGCGACTTTCTCTTAAGCACTATGTTTAAGGAGAAAAGCAAAATTTGAAATGGGGATTTCTAGGATACGTATTTTTTAATTCAAGATATACTGGCAATTACGAACGCAATAGGCACGCAAAATAATCATCACTACTCCAAATTGCATACAGGCGCTATGGTTGAGTAAGTACTATATAGGCATACACAGAAACTATTAATGACATATATTGAGACTAACAGCCAAGGTATCCATATCTAGATTTATGAAGGACCTCAAATGTTTAGGTCACCAGCTCACTCAAGAAGCTACATGATAAATGGGTTCTCTGTTAGTTCTCACCAACGGATTATAGATCGCCCAACAAACATACATAAAACGTGCTCCTAGCAGGTCAAAAACCCCTTCATGTGTAACACTCACTACTAGTACTTACCGATCTCGACTACGTTATGACCCCTCTCCTGGGAATACATAATTGGACATTGACTTCTTCGAAAGACTGTGTCGCAAAAAAATGACTAATACACGTGTACGTTCCAGATTAACGAACCAAGAATCCGCCTGACATCTCAACAACGACTCGCTGAGGTGCTATCCGAGTGCATTGCCAGATATGCTCACATGGCTCGGATACGCCGATGCAGTATCTCTCAGAACAGGATTTTAAGCACCGCTCTCTCATTTGGCATAGTGGTTTGTAAGTTCTCCCTGAACATAGCGCTTAGTGCGACGTCGAAAAACAGGGCGAATAGAAACGGTGGTAGCGTGACGTGCTCATTTAGGTGCTGAGCACTTTTTTTATCGCGCTTATTCCAGTGTACCTGAAACCGATTGTGAGATGGCGAAGTACCACCATATAATATTCGCACACTCTGGGAGAAAGAAAGACGGCGGAGTGGCATAGTGAAACTGACGTTGTGAAAGGCTAGATCTGCGGTACCGCCGATGCAAGGCACATGTTCGGGCGCGAAGGCCGCGCAGCTACTGAGTCACGTTTGAGTCTGGTACAAGCACGATGGTTTTTGAGATCCTGTGAGCAAAGCGAGTGATACAGCATATCAATTGTGTCTTAATTTGGGATCAAATTGGTTAAATATAAGTGGAGATTCCAAGAGGTGACGGCGGCGCTAACTCCAAATGAATGGAGTGTGCCTATCAGGGTGTGTGTGTGTGAGTACTCACCCCAAGAAGGTGGTTTGTCGTGGTAAACGATCGTATTGTGTCTTTGTTGGGCGAAGATATTAACAATGGAGAACAAAATTAAAGAGTACAGAGATTGGCCGTAATAGAGTAAGATGTACATGATCGCTTAATAGGCATGTCTGAGATCTTAAATGGATCAATTGTGTGATCATCACCAGAAAACGTAAGATGTGTGATGCTGAACCGCGACGGTGGGGCAAGCCGCAAGACTGTGGGGACCCAGATGTGGAGTAAACAAAGAAAAGTTCTGCACGAGGAGGTGCCAGAAAAGTAGAAGCCCGTAGGTGAGGGAAGTGCACAAGGGCACACGGGGGGCTAAGAATACGGATTCGGGGGGACGCTTCAGGTGATCTGGATCCCCGGGCGTGTGCGTACAGGATGCCAAAGCGTGCACAGGGGTACGAGAGAGTAGGAGATCCGAAAGTAGTCCAGGGCACAAAAGGCAAACGGGTGGGTCGGGTTTGAGCGCGTGGGGCCGCTCAAGCATCGGCACCCCGGATTCAGTGGAAAACGAGGCAGTACACAAACAAGAGGGCACATCAAGCACTAAACAGCAAAACGAGGAACCCTATGGTTGTTTTATTTAATAGTATACTTTGCAAAGTTTATGAAACAAGCGCCTGTGGTACATCTAATGTGCATTGGTGACTTCGTTATTTATGATTTCTCTCTATTTATGAAGACAACTCTCAAGATACCCAGAAGGCGTACTACAAACGCATAACGCGACGAACAATGCTATGAGAATAGCCTCTTAGATTATCCAGCGAACTGAATAACAACCAAAGGGATACATAGACCTTAGAGATGACACCCACACCGCATTTTTCTGTAATGAAATCACCGAGTTGATTCATTATTCAAACCACGAGAAACGAGAAAGGTGCACGGAGGGGGAGAGCGTCTGATATGCAACTTTGTTTCAACGTTAGATCCATATTCTCATCTATCATTATTACTTACTATATATTTATAGAATACTAGATCTTCTCACATAACAATCTATCAAATTACACCGGCGCTCTCACATGACTTATTCTATATACCACGTGATAGACCAGTCAACTCAACACGCGCTACATGTTATCATAGTATAGTTTAGCGACGCATACAGGAACTTTAGGAACTCACTGATCAATGGCAAAAGCGCCTCTTACGTTTCTACGTGAGGGCTTCCACGGCAGTTTTGGCCATGACCGATGGATCAAGTAATAGCTCAAAACGATAGTGACAGAAAAATAGTAGAAACCACAAATGGAACTATTTTGTTTCTGTAAAACTAATCGACTTGCTTTTCCCAAAGTCAGGATGAGTACCGGAAACGCCATTCGTCCACTCCAGTACATATTATGTAAATATTAATGACAGCGAACTATTTTTGAGTTCATGCGGGATTTTGACACGTGACTCATACGGCTTAGTAAACAAATTTTACCGCGACCATATATCTCTTCTCATAGAAACGTCAGAAATCCCGATAGAGTAACAAAGTACACTGAACACACCCTAGTTGACATCGCACAGCAACACACAACAGATGACCACAAATCGTTATATTACGCAAATTGCTAATATTCTCGCAAGTCACACATACGCTAATGCAGACAATAAAACCACTGTTAAGTCAAACTGTCTATTTTGATACGTCATCAAGCATAGGGAGTATAAAGTGAGTACTTTCAGCTTCCACAGTAACACTGAATTTAGAAACGATCTGTGCATCTGTGCATTAAATGTGGCGCTTTTTCCGAAATAAGACTAATTAACACATGATAACTCATATGGGTAAAGAAGATACACATTTTCATACAAAACAAAATTTTTCTTAAATTTTGTCTCCCAGACTTTAAAGTAATACAAAAGAAGTTATTCACCAAAGTACAAAACTAAATATGACTTCCTATTGAGTAATCACCCATGTTAAGCAAATAATTTATAGATAACAGGATGGAATTATGTTATCTATCTCTTATCACATGATAATAGGCACGTCTAAAAAGTATTTCACGATTATCATAGTAGATTCTTTATGAGAAGAGGCTTATGCCATCTTCCGTAATATGAGTGTCCTGTCACAATTGATCTGACTGCCTCTAAATCGAAGAAGGCCACGGACAAAAAGATGTTTCTGCCACAAGAGCAGCTATCCGATATATACTCAATTTTGACACGGCAGAGTAAGAAGATTACTAATACTCAATTTATAATTAAAAGCTCTAGAATTGAATATTATTCAATGTAGAGTTATTTATATAGTATTAGAGTAAATTTATACAACTTTAAAAATATTAGATATAGCAGTTCATTTCAGTATATAAAGACCCCGAAATAGATAAACGATCACTCAAATATATGTTCATTTGTGCTGTCTAGAGTAAATTCATACAATAATCTAGATTCATTATCACTTGTCATTATTTTTCTTAAAAACAATACTTTATATCATTGTATTTTATGGCCACAATGTATTTCTGGTAATCGGAACGGTTTCGTTACTACACATTAAGTATGTGCGGAGTATCTCACTCACCAAAGTAAAAGAGCATATCGTTCATGAGGTCATGAGATAGATCTTAACATAGTCATTAACATATTGTGGATAAAAGAAAAGAAAAATACTAAGTCTCGACTACTTAGATCTCTAAAGAAAAGATGTGTGACAATTTGCTAAATCAATAGGTGATTTCCCTAAAGGGATGTTGCATTATGAAAGATCGTTAATAAAATGAAATTATACTCAACTCACAGAATTAAATAGTCACTAAAGCAGTGGAACTTTTTGATCCACTCTATAAGTTTCACAATGGCATAATAAGAAATAATAAGATCCATAATTAACAGGTGTTGTAAATCTCCGAACAATATGATTAGGTCAAAAACAATAAATTGAAGTTTTCAAATCCCATTGGCAGAGAGCAGAGTTTATGTGATTTTAAGAACTCCACACATACAAAGGGCAAACTCCCTACGGAATTAAGAAAAAAACTACGCCTTTCGCATCTACAAACATAAGTATAAAACTAAATGAACAAAAAAAATAGAGATCTTGAGATATTTCAACTAAAAAATTGTCGGCTTTGGTAACAACATTCTAGTTATCTACGCATGCATCTTTATTTGTAAAATCTACATAAAAAGTCGACACGATTACGTTATTTTCTACTCTTCAATTCTCACTCCTCAGCATCGATAAGTTTACCAACGTAGTTAGAGTGATTATAGGAAAATGTGCGGCGTGGCTAAATGTGTTATGAAGCGCTTGTGGACTGGTTATAAAGTCCGTCTCAGACATAGATCGTTTTCTAACTATAAACGGACCGTGAGTTCGAATAATTCATAATATACCGAGAGACTAAAGTTAAATATTCCTTGTAAAATGCTGACTGTCTTCTCATCAATCACGAACTACTGAGTGCTGTCTCGCTCTAGGATTACAAAGTATTATGACGATATACACCGCACACTCCCGAATGGCACGTACAGGAAACAAAGAAACACGGTGAGGTCTTGTCCATGTAAATTAACATCGTATGTCGTCTCCGTGAGTACGGTTTTAGGCAACTACCACCAAGGCCAAAAAAATAAAAAATTAAATAATATCTAAAACAATAATCCCATAAGTACCCACATATGACAATGAGAAACAACAAACCAAATGGACTTAAAACCTGTAGTTCAAGAATAATATCGAACAGATCAAACTACATATAATCAAATAAGTACAAACGGAAGTATGATATCATACCACGCAAGTTTACACATTGACAATATCTGATATATTTTACATAATTGTTCCAGAGCTCGAAAACCATGAGACACATACTATATATTGAAACTTCAATGAAATATATGAGAACTACTCAGATACACAAATTCTTATTAGAGAAGAATTTATCACATGTGTAAACTCTAGTGGACACAGAATTATCACAAGACTGACAATAAAAGTGCGAAAGACAACTCTTATGGTTTACAGTTTTAGTGTCAAGTGTTAAAAAATGTCCACGAAAGTCTATACAACATACGATGATACTAACTTACCTAGATCAAATAACTAAAGTGATTGATTTATCTCCTAAATATAATTGCCACAAATATCGTTCAAACTGCGCATGCACAAACAAGTTATAATAAACAGAAAATATGAAATTAGTTATCCAGTACGTATAACCGCTTGTTATCTCGTTTCATGCGGCGTTTTGTTACGTCACCGCTTTCGTATTTAATTGAATTGTGAGCTCTCTCGATATTCAAACTTAGGGGGAGGAATTGATTTAATTATCATAGTTCCAAACCTGCAAAAGAGAACAATGGTCATAAAACAGATAAACATTGTTAAGCAAGTGTAATATGAAAACGGTCGTGTAAGGGGATATAATGGGACCATATTACATCTATACTTATGGCGATGGTGAA
>CAJDSM010151980.1:0-10077 GCA_903981925.1 Ostrea lurida
GGGGGGTAGAATATCAAAGTAGTTAAAAAATTCTAAAAATGAGCGAAATAGACAGACTTGTATACATTTTAATGAAAAAAGGCATATATTTTTTTTACAGGTTCGTGACTTCGTTGCCATGGTAACGAACTTCAAACATACACTTCTTGGAGACATCATACACTGAAATTGTAAATTTGTAATGATTGTTCAGTGGTGTGGAACATCTGACAAGGCTAATCCCTTTGGATAGAAATATCATATAAACGGTTACATAGAGTAGTCATTCTAAATTATTCTACAATTACTCTAACCCTACCCCCCCCCCCTCTGATTTTTTTTTTCTGGATGCTCTTTGTTGAATTTGAGTATCGCTTGAGCATTTGTTTCTGGATATTTGGATATTGAAAATTAGAATGCATATTTTCCTAAGAATCCTCAACTGGAATTTTAGAAAGGGTGATGAATTTTAGAAAAGGGGGAGGGGGAAACAAATATCGGTATGCTGGTAACATTGAGTGCTGGTTACTACCAACAATTATGTATTCAAATTATCTTATTAATAATTGACAATTAGAAAAGTTATTTCAATACATTTCCTTCATTGTTGTACGTTTGACGGCTCTTCCGTATTTGATCGACATTGTAAATAGTGTCATACACATTTATACACTATGAACTGTTAGCCGTTTTGTAAATATCGGGAATTATATAATGGGTATCTACAACTTACGGTAACACACTTAGAAGTAATAAAATTATCAAAGTTCCTGCCTTGTCAATTCAAGTGTAATCAAAATAGCAATTCTAAAAAATAAAATCAAATTGGTATCGTGATTAGAAATTGGGCGTTTCAACGCGGGGTTACTTTGTGGGGTCAACCATAGTCTTGTGCAAACAGACGCTCGGCTCCGTAAACCGAAGGTCAGTCTTGTAAAGACACGCGATAACGTTTGTAACGTCAGAATAAGGTAAAGATTACGGTATTTAATTTGATTAGTTGATCCAAAATCCAAAATGACGACTTTCGAAGGAAGTTGTAATAGATTGATAGTGGCGTTTAAATTTAAGGATTTACTGGTAGAGTGTTTAAAACTGTAAAATAATAGAAGAGGAAAGGATTTATTAGCTGTTCTATCTACGGGATATGATAAAACCGTTGTGTATTCAATTTTACCAAAATTACTTTGGATGGCAAAGTGAAAGTATTATTTCCAGTTGACAGCGATCGCGGTTTTTCTGTTGTACTAGTAATTTTTCCATTAGTATCACTAATGAAGTATTAACTAATTAACATCAAATCTTTCGGAATTGACTGTGTTTGTTTGGGGGATTCAAATCGAAAGTGAATAAGCGCTCCCTAGCGGTAACAGTTATTATCGCGGGTCTTTACCAGGGCTGCGTTCAAGATCGTAGCGGCTACGTACGGCTCGGTAGCGCTACGATCTTGAACGGCATGCTAGGCTAGCCCTGACGTAGCGATAACAAGCGCTTTTCATACAGTGCGTTCAAGATACCTAGCCTAGCGGCTAGGCTAGCTACAATCTTGAACGCAGCCCTGACTCTCTGTTCGTCGGAGATTTGCTTAGAGTTGAACGAGACTAAGGCTGCGTTCAAGATCGTAGCGGCTCGCCTAGCCGCTACTAGAAATCTAGGTATCTTGAACGCACTGTACGAATTACGCTTGTTTTTGCTACGTCAGGGCTAGCCTAACATGCCGTTCAAGATCGTAGCGCTACCGATCTTGAACGCAGTCCAGATCAACCAAAGGTCAATCGATGACTAGTCAAGTTTTCCTTCTTCACCCTATTATTACAGCTAATTGTTTAAAAGTTTTCATACAAGTTTATGGGTTGCTCTACCTTGGAGCATTATCATAGTTGATTGTAATTGATATCAAAGCTAGAGATCAGAAAATTACACAAAATACACATCTTTAACCGTAAGATGGCGGACGTTAACGTGCGCGAGGCGAGCTCGCTCCAGTAATCGCACGTTTGCTCTACATCACCGACTGGATAACACTCGTTAATTTCCGTGAATCGAGCGCAAAGATTGCATCGAATCGATAGATGCGCGCATATTGATGCGGTCAAAAGGCTAGAAATGAATCCTTGTATATTGTGTTATTTTCACAATAGATCCCGGGCAATAGATCCAGTTTTGGAATCATTAAAATGTTATTCACTCTAACAGACGACTTTTCTGCAATTTACAAACAATTGTCCTGCATTTACTTAGGAAATAATAATATATAGAATGGAAAGAAAAAGAGAAAATAAATGGAGAGCCCGAGAGGAAGTTAGTAGACAGAGATAATGTGTGGAGAGAGAAAAGAATAGAAAAGAGAAAATCTGTGAAGGAGGAAAATAGTAGGAGGAGATAAAGGTGATAGAAAGAAATAGTGAACAGAGGCAGAGAAAAGGTTAAAGACTAATGAAGAAGCCAACCTCCCCCTTTTGCAATTTTTTTTTTGAGCCGTTTCGTTTATCAGTGACTGATGAGCATCTACTCATATATTCCTTTATAAAGAAAAAGTGCGGTTCCAGCGCATATTAGCAGAATTATTGTAGTAGGGACCATTGTGGACCTATCATCATTAAGGGCACAGCAGGATCTTGAAAATGTAAAGCCGTGTCTAGGAATGGTGTACATATATAAGAATCATAAATACATCGGTACATATTTCATGGTTATGGCACCAGATGCGCATTTCGACCTATGATGCTAACAAACTAACCGAATGTGGAAAAATCCCGTAACTATTGGGAAAGTATAGGAGATAAGTGGATCAATGATAGTGCCAAATGTGAAATAAAGAAAAATGAGCTTACCGGAATTCCCTCGATACAAAGTAATCTTCCCGAGGCCTGGCCGAGGGGAAATAGTTTAACAATGCCAGGTAAACGACACCCAAATTCTGTGAAAAATAACTATCTCTTACATTATATTATGCCATAAGCACGACGATATAAGTATTTATCTAGTGTGATCACACGCACACGACCTCATTAATATATTACGCGCAATTCTTGATTTACTTTCGATCATTTCACAACCCTGGGACAAATTTTTATCGCTTTGGGTGGGTTATTGTGTTGAACGTCGTCATGATGTAGTGCGATGTCGTTGCGAATCGTTCACGACGTAGGTGTGAATTCTCGGTTGAGATTCAGACTCAGGATCATGCTAAGAGAACTATTCGTGGACTGATCTTTCCTTTTCACCACTGATCACTGGCTCGGGGAATGCTGTGACCCAAAAAAAAGACAAAAACCTATCATAATTCCTTGATGAGTCGGTGCGAAATAAGCACATACGCTTCTCGGTGCCGGCTTTCTTTCATACATAGAGAGGATTAGATTATGTTTTGCAGCTTTAGGTGGAAACACTGATGCCACTCGCTCAAATAACAGCTTACTGCTTGACTGTTTTTAACAGTGTTTGGTATATTTCCTATGTGAGCTAACTCTCTTAATCACTACCTTATTTATGTTTGCTGAATGGGCGATAATTTACTCTTCTAGTGCTTTAAATTCCCAAAAATATTTTAAAAATTTATATTTATCGTTCCAAAAAAAAACATTGCAAAATTTTCCGTCGAAAAAACCACAAACCCAATCCACCACCAACTTTTTCATTGATTGCAGTTATTTATTAATTTTAAAATCTTCCCTTACTACCCAATCAATTAAAAATACAGTGACAACGATCTCTGAAGACACTGGTCAAGCGTTCTCCGGGCAACTTATCTCCTCTTGCGGAATTAACCCTGGACTTATTGTACTGCAATAAGCAGTATCTATAGTCCTGTTTTACGATGGTACGGGCATCTCACTGCTTTAATACATTGTATGTTAAACACCCTTTCTGGTCTTACACAGCAGGTACGGGCTATATATATTACCTAAAATGTTTCAAAGATATTAGTAGGGAGGTAGGCGCTGGAACTCTGTCAATGTGTTTCGGGTGATGGTGGTAAGAATACTTGTTGCGGGGAAGCTTAAGGCTGGGACGTCCAGTGAAATTAGGGTGATATCGTTTTTAGTTTGGATTTTCATATCTTAGACTGTAAGTAATGCAACATTAATAGTGATAGAGAGTTGGAGTTTCACGAATGAAATACTTATTTGAAGCGAGTTATCACGGAATGTAGAAGCTTGAAATTTCTGTTACATTTATTTTCACTTCATGATATAAAAGAACCTCACAACAAATCCCCTTGGAACAAACCTTGGTGACAAAAGACATGTCTATTTACCGTCACATAAGCGTTTAACAAAGTTTCGAAAGGCTGGGATGGTTTCCGACTCAGTTGGGCGAAGGAGGTTGATTGACTCCCGCTGAATTTGAAACAACTTCCTGGAATGTTGCTGATTCCTATAATTAATGAAGAGGAAAACACTCAGTCTACGAGTTTCTACATCATCGATCATTTAAATAGTTACCGGAACCGCGGTTGTATGAACCGGAAACAGCATACTATTGTATAGTGTAGATAAAAGGCATATTGTCACCGTCTCATAACCATCATTTTGGTTATAAACAATCCAATAACATATCAATGGTCAAATCTATTCGGCGTCAAATAAACTTATTAATGTGCTTAAATCATTGACGGGTATTTAATAAACTAGATATTGTCGAATAGGTAAAATAATCACCAATAAAATGACCGAAAGCATTACTATGGCAGGTCGCGATGGTTGTTGACAAACTAAGATATATAAGGGTGGGAACCATAATGCCAAAAAACATATCAATGCCAACAAGAAAGTAAGCACATTTTTCTTCTTTTTTAATTGAACAACAATCGGAATAACATACCACCGAATGACAACTCGTACGACAGGAATTCCTCCAAATATTAGTATATTTGCATGATGCTTGCCGTAATATACTTCAATATTATACTATATAATCATATTGTAGCGCATTATAGAGGCAGGAAAATGGGCCGAATAATACAGTAATGATGTAAATAACATTATTGTCTGAATCGTATCAAAGCAGTCATTTCTTTTAACAATACTAGAAAAACGATATCATGATGATAACTATAACCTAAAGTAATGTTTCTTTAACGCATTGCTCAGTGGAATAGTGTTTCTATATGTAACCCTCTCGCCTGGTCAGACCCTACGGTTTCTCCACTTTGTTGGAACACTCTCTTTTCTCAACGCATTGGTCCTCCACTTCTCTATTCAACATATTGTCCATACCAAAATTTTGAGATCTTTCCTTTCTGGTGTGGATGGCAAACCTAAGTTCTACCTTCTAACACCTTTGTTAAGTAGGATCACAAATATATATCACCATTCTATATTTTTTATGGAGCAACAGCAAGTGTGAGGATTTATCCCACCGACTGCCCCAAATGGTCTGATCAGGGTCTGGTTAACCTATGTTCCTCCCACACATCTCATTCTTCTCTTAACATCCTACAACGAACATCAATGTTATCTCCCTTCTTACTGGCGTGTTCTCCTAATCTATTCCACCTACCTATCCAGCTTTCTTCCTAATCCAAACAGGTTTTCTCGTGCCATTCTTTCCTATTCTGTTTCGACACTATTGTGTCAGTACTGCGTGCAAACGGGTGTTATTACTTTCTGTAGCCATTTATCGAGGCCAAACGTTTGTCTAACTGCCCTCTGTGTCACTGTATTTGCTTCTCAGCCCCACCGCCCCGTCTTTAACCGGACAGTGAATGTTATTAGTCTGCTGCCCTGTTCACTATTTCTTTCTGGTAAACCCAACGTATATAATGGCGTGACATCTGGATGATGTGGTGCCAGCGAAGTAGGCCTCATGTTCGCCACTACCTTCTTTCCATCTAACCTTTTAATCCGACATGATGCTCTCTCTGCCGGTAAATAGTTCACTATTTATCTTTCGAAATCTAACCTTTTATCACATTGTTTTTCCTTCTTGCCCTAACATGAATAATCATAGTTCGTTTTCATCTTTATTTTAAAGAGGGCTTTTTGGATCGCACATAGAATTGTTTTCTCTGCACTACTGCTTTTCAAACTATGTTCTTTCATTCTATTCCCAACCAATTTTATCGACATGTTTCTCTTGCTCACTGCCAAATCACTATTTTTTTGCTACTAATCCTTTATCGACAATGGGTTTTCTTCGGCGCCCTAGTTTCACTATTTTCCTCTTCATCTAACCTTTATCGGAGCATTTGCTTTTTATCTGCCTCTGTATCAACTGTTCATTTCCTTCCTAGGCCATGGGATTCATAAATGGGCCGGTGGTTATCGAAGGCACATTGTCTTCTTTCTGCCCTCTTGTTCATTCTATTTCCCTTTCGGTAGGCACCTGTTGGAACGAACGCACCCCATGCATTTTCTCTGCCATTCTGTTCAAACTGTCTTCTTTCTCTAGATCCTTATACCGAACATGTTTTCTCCTGCCCTCCTACCGCCCCTTCACACTTAAATTTAGGGGCTTTCTGTAACCTTTTATCGACACTCTATTTCCGGCATGCCGCCTGTCTGTTCACGTATTCTTTCTTCTAACCATTTATCAGACATGTCTAATTCTCTTGCCTCATCCTTCACGCCCCCATTTCTTTCTCGAACCTTTATCGAAACACTGTTTTTCTCTGCCTCGTGTTCACTACTTTCCTTTTCTCTATTCTAAAACCGTTTATCGAACATTGTTTTCTCTGGCCTCTGTTCCACTATTTCTTTCCTCTATTACCTTTATCGACGGGATGTAATGTTTTCTTTCTGCCTGCGTGCTTTCACGGATATTTCTTTCATACCTAAACCTTTATCGACATGTTTTTCTCTAAGACCCACTGTATGACAACTAATTTCTGGTTCGGTCTAACCTTTAATACCGACATGGGTTTTAAATACTGCCTCTATCCACTTGTGGGATCTTCTACTATTAAAAAACCTTTATCGACATGTATTGCTCTTGCCGGTGCTGTCAACTAGTTCTTTTCTCTGAACCGGTTTTATCCGACTCGGATGTTAAGACCTGCCAGATAGAAATACGCCCCCCCATGGTTTTTCTCTTGCACTCTGGTTTCCACTAAGGTTGGTCTCTTCGTGTAACCTTGTAAATCGAACATTGTTTTTCTTATGCACTCTGTTCACTGTTTCTATCATCTAGCCTTATTGGCGACACTGTTTATATGCTGCCTCTGAAATCACATATTTCTTTCTGCTATTAACCTTTAATCGACATGCATTTTCTCTGCCTCTGTATCACAATATCTATCCTATTTTCTCATATTAAACTTAAAAATAATCGACCATGTTTCTCTGCCTCTTGGTGGTTCAACTGAGGTATTCTTTTCCTATTAACTTTTTATACGGGACAATGTTATTCTCTACCTTCTGGGTTCCACTAAATTTCTGTCATCTAACTGTTTTATCGGAGACATTGCTATTATCTATGCCATCTGTTCACTAAATTTCTTTTCTATGAACCTTTATCGACATTGAAGTTTATCTTTGCCATCTGTTCACTGTTTACTTGGCGTCTAGCCGCCTTTTGCGACATGTTTTATCTGCCTCTGATTCACTGCTTCATCTTCTCTTATTAAAACCTTGGTTTCGACACTGTTTTTCTCTGGTCCTGCTAGTTTGCCCACTATTCCTGGTTTTCTAGTAACACTTTGGATGCAGAACCATCTGTTGATCCCATGTCCATTTCTGTTCACAAAAATATTCTTTCTCTAACCCTTTTTCGACGTGTTTATGATCTGCGCATGCCTGATCACAACTGATGTTCTGTTCTGGGGCTATATCAAAACCCTTTACCGGACATGTTTTCTCTGCTCTGTTCACTATATTCTTTCTCTATTACACCTTTATCGAACATGTTTTAATCTGACTACCTGTTCACTGATTTCTTGATCTCTATATAAATACCTTTATCAGACATCTTTTGCCCTGCCTCCATGTTCACAAGTTTCTTCTCTCTAAACCTTTTACCGACAGTGTTTTATCTGCCTTGTTCACTACTTTCTTTCTGTAACCTTTACTCGACATGGTTTTCTTTGCCTCTTGTTCAGCTGGTTTCTTCTTCTCTAGCCCTTTTCGACATGTTTCTTATCTGCCTCTGGCATCACTGTTTCTTTCTCTATTTAAACTGTTTATCGACATGTTTCTCTGCCATCTTGTTCAACTAGTTTCTTTCTGGGGCTATTAATCTTTTATTCCGACATTGTTCTCTTTGCCCCCTTCTAGTTTTTTTTTCCCCCCCATACTTTTATCATCTTGTCCTAATTTTATGCCGAATGGTTTATAAATCTGGCCTCTAGTTCACTATTTACTTTCTAACTATAAACACCTTTATCGAACAGTGTTTTCTCTTGCCTCTGTCACTATCTTTTCTTTCTCTATTAAAGCCCAACCTATATATCGACATGTTACTCCTGCCCCCCTTGTTCACAGTGTTCTTTCTCTATTTAACTAACCTTTATCGACATGTTGGGTTTCTCTACTATCTGTTCACTATTTTCTTCTCTGTAACCATTATTCGAACATTCTTTTCCCTGCCTCTGTCCACCTATTTCTTTCAAATAAGTAACCTTATATCTTCGACCTATAGTTTTCTTCCTGCCCTCATGTTCACTATTTCTTTCCTATGTAACCTCCTTATCGACATCTGGTTTCCCTGCCCTCTGTTCACTAATTTCTTTCTGCTAACCTTTTTATCGACATGCATTTTCTCTGCCCCTGTTCAGCTATTATCTTTTCATTGTAAACCTTTAATCGACATGTTTTCTCTGCCTACTGATTCACACTATTTCTTTTCTCTACATATAATTTACCGATCATGTTTTCTCTGCCTTCTGTTCATTAACCTCGAAATTTCTTTTCCATATTAACCCTTTATCGGACATGAATTTTCATCGGGTGACCCTCAGTACTGTTCACTTATTCTCTTTCTCTGAACCCTTTATCCGACATGTTTAATCTCTGCCTCTGTTTCACTGTTCAAAATACTTCTCAAATAACTTTTATCGACATGTTTGTTCTACTTGCCCCTGTTTCACTGTTATCTTCTGCTAACATTTACTCGACATAAGTTTCTCTTGCCTCTTGTTCACTGGATATTCTCATTCTTAACCTTATATTCGACATGTTTTCATCTGCCGTCTGTTCACTATTTCTTTCTACTACAGCACTTTATCGACACTTGTTTTCTCTGCCTCTAGCTTCACTATTTTCTTTCTCTATTAAAAACCAGTTTATTCGATCAATCGTATTTCTCTTGCCTCTGTTCACTATTATCTTTCTTAACCTTTAATTTTCGACATGTTTCTCTGCCTCTGTTCCAATTAATTTCTTTCCCTGTAGCTTTATTGACATGTTTTGCTTCTCTGTTTCACTTATTAATTCCTTCTGTTACCATTTTATCGACAATGTTTATTCTTCTGCCCTGTTAATCACTAATTTCTTTTCTACTTAACACTTTTATCGTAACATGTTATTCTCTAGCCTCTGTTCACTGATTTCTTTCTTCTATTAACCTTTATCGACATGTTTTCTCTCCCCTGGTTTCACTGGGTTTCTTTCTGTCCACCGCTTTATCGACATTGTTTCTCATGCCTACTGCTTCACACTATTCTTTCTCTAACCGTTTACTCGACATGGAACTGTTTATATCTGCTCTGATCGGACTGTTCTCTTTCTCTATTAAAAACCACTTTATCGACATTTGTTTCTCATCTGGCCTCTGTATCCATTATTTTCTTTCCCTTCTAAACCTTTTATCGACATGTTTTACTGCCTCTGGATGCACTGTTTCTTTTACTCTTTATTAACAACCATTATATCGACATGTTTATTCTGCCTCTCTGATACTGTTTCTTTCTCTAATTAAAACCTTTATCGAACATTGTTTCTCTGCCTCTGTTCACTATTTCTTTCTCTAACCTTTTATCGACAAATGCTTAATTCTCGTGCAGCTCTTGCTTCACTACTTTCTTTCTCTAACTTTTATCGACATGTTGGCTCTGCCTCTGTTACACTATTTCTTCTCTTCTAGCCTCCATTAAATCGACATGTTTTCTCTTGCCTCTGTTCGACCTATTTCTTTCCCTCTAAACCTTTTATCGATTGT
>CAJDSM010152013.1:0-10546 GCA_903981925.1 Ostrea lurida
AACTTGTTTCGAACTACAGAGCTCACGGCGGGTCGGTGACCGGCAACAGAGGATGCCTACTCCTCCATGCACCATGTCCTGCCTTCGCTTTCGACGAAAGGTCCGTGTTGCCCCTTCACTCGATTTGTATGGTTTTTTTTTTTTTTTTATGATTATCGTTTGATACTTTGTTACTTCGCAATTGTATATTCCAACTCAATGGGCTAGCCTAACACCATGAGCTTAATAGTCCAAAAACACCATGAGGCTAGTTCCTAACTCCCATGAGGCTAGTTTCCTACCACCATGAGGCAGTTCCTTAACTCCATGAGGGCTAGTCCTAACTCCATGAGTATAGTCTGTTGTATTCCTATGGGCACTAATTTGTGCCCTTAATTTGGCAACTTATTATATTTCATACTAGACGCAGCCAGAATTGTTCAGAAACTGTTACGTGGATTTAAAAGCCAATAGTAAAATAAACTACAAAAAAAAAAAAAAACACTTGGCCGTGTCCTGTTCCTGCTATGTCTCTAATCAACCTTTACGCTTAAGGTAATATTAGACGATGTGTTATCAATTAACAAATCATAAATTTCACCAATTGATCATTGATATGTAGGACTCCCAAAGTGCGATGCGGTACTCCAAAGTGCGATGGTCGCCCACCAAAGTGCGAATTGGTAATGCGCCCATATCCGTATGAGTGCTCTGAACCACGCCAGAAAGTGCGATGGTCCCCATCATGCCCCAATGTGCGATGGTCTGACCACGTCCCCCAAAGTGCGATGGTCCTTAATCATGCTGCCCCAAAGCTCGATTAAAGCTCTCTTTCTCTATGTTGATACTATCTCTCACAATTTCGTCTTCATCATCACTCGGTCTTACTTTCATCTCGGGGATTTAAAAAGTACATCAGAGATACATGGAGTCCCGAGTTTTCTCAAATAAATAAAAAACTTGATAATATTGTTTCGGAATCTCCCTTTTTCTTCAGTTATCCTTCGAAAAATATTCGTTCAGGGGAAAGCTGACGTTAGAGATTTCTTCGTGATTGACGTGCATGAAACGTGACGTTCACAAAACGTTGCACCCAACACCATCGGACTTCTTGGCGTGTTAAGACCATCGCACTTTGGGCAAGTAACGGCGGGTCTACGCATCTCACATTGGCGTTCCGTAAGCTTCACAACAAAGTGCTCAGAAAACAGCCCATCGCACTTTGGCGCAGAACCATCGCACTTGTGGGGCGACCATCGCACTTTGTGTGTACCACCATTCTTGTACTATGCAGATCACTTTCATGTGTTAACTCGTGCCACGCGCGCACACTCCTTTGGAGGTCTTACAGTATATATCCTGACGGAACTTGAAATAAAGACACCACAGAATCTGACAGATGTGCTTCATATTGGAGTAATTTTAACTAATATGACTCTAATGGCAATAGGACTGACAACTACATATAGATAAAGCGTGAATGACTTTGATTTTGCAATGTCAACTTTCCTTTTTGTGGTAGTAATGTACCACTATAACCTGCTTTATGGTGTGTATGTTCTCAGTTGATTCGATACGCTAAGGGTGCCATGTCTATGCGTTATGATGATTTTTTAAAGCGAGAAGGCCAACTACTAACCGCAAAAAGTGATGTTGCAGGTTATAACAAATCTCGTTTTAAAGTCATCATTTCGCAAATTCTCACGGTCGCTTAATGACCCGTGTTTGCCGATACAAATATCACTAAATAATGTTGACTGATTTTGTTTTAATAACCCTTTGTTAGACTGTCATTTCATACTGAGATTTGACGAACGGTAACCCGTTACTTTGTTTCGACTACAGTGTCACGGGCGGGTGGTGACCGAGTCAACAGGGATGCTTACTCCTCCATTGGCACTGATCCTGCCTTCGCTTTCGTCGAAAGGTCCCGTGTGCCCTACACTGCGATTTGTATGTGGTTTTTTTTTTTGGATTATGATTTACGTGACTTACTTTGTCTACTTCGCAATTTTATTTCCTAACTTCAATGAGGTAGTCCTAACACCATGAGTTATAGTCCAAACCCATTGGGCTTCAGTCCTAACTCCATGAGGCTAGTCAACACCATGAGTATAGTCCTAACACCATGAGTATAGTTCCAAGCCATGAGGCTAGTCCTAACACCATGAGTATAGGTCTGTTGTATTTCCTATGGGCACTAATTGTGCCCCCTTATTGGCGACTTATTTCTTATATTCATTTACGCAGCAGATTTGCTTCAGAAACTGTTACGCGGATAAAAACAAAAAAAAAACTTGTCGTGTGTCCTTCAACCTTATTATAGGTATATAGACGATGTGTTATCAATTAACAATCATTAAATTTCACAATTATGTCCATTTGATATATCCCTGACGACAACTGAAAATAAGGACACCACAGAATTCTGACAGATGTGCTCATATTTGGACTATTTTTACTTAAATATTGAGCTCTAATGGCAGACGACAACTACAATTATATGATAAACGTGATGACTTTTACTTTGCAATGTCAACTTTCCTTTTTTTGTGATTAGTAATGTACCACTACACCTGTATTATGGTGTGTATGTCTCTCAGTTGATCGATACGCAAGGCATGTCATTTTGTTCAGAAAACTGTTACGAGATAAAAACAAAAGAGAGACTGCGTTGTCATTTTATATTTCCTAACTAATGAGACTATCTAAACACCATGAGATAGTCCTAACACCATGAGGTAGTCCTAACACCATGAGTATAAGTCCTAAACTCCATGAGGCCAGTCCTAACACCATGAAGTTATAGTCCCAACTCAATGAGGCTAGTCCTAACTGCATGGACTAGTCCTTACTCAGAGCAGTCCTAACACCATGAAAGCCTAGTCCAACACCATGTAGTATAGTCTAACTCCATGAGGCTATTCCTAACTCCATAAGGACAGTCCTACTCCATGAGGCTAGTCCTAACTCCATGAGCCTAGTCCTAACACATGAGGCTAGTCCTACTCCATGAGGCTAGTCCAACTCCATGAGACTAGTCCTAACACCATGAGTATAGTCCTAACTCCATGAAGCTAGTCTGAGTCATAACATGGATTTCACAGTTTCACGGAATAGGTAGACATCGTTTTAAATATTTCTGGAAGATCGAAAAGGTCCAGGGCAACTAGTGACTTCTTATCCTAGTTACCTTACAAGGCTTAAAATTTGGGGTGATATGTACATTTTTGGGAAGTGGGTTTTTTTGATTTCTACGATTAAAGGAGGATCGGATAATTAAAAAAGAAAAATGGGATTTGTGCTTGTTTCGAACTACAAAGTTTTTAAACATTGCCTTTTTGCACTAAAATTTACTCCAGATTTATCTCATTGGAAACTTCATTCGTCTGTTGGTGGAAACCAAATCCCCACAAGGAATTATAAATCAATCATTACATGAAACAGATACATAATTATGTCAAATCTTTATAATACAGATAAGAAGAAAGATATTATATCTACTTGTAATGGAAACTAGATAGACCTTTGCACTTGATATTACGGAAAAACTCATAGCGTATAGAATTCAGAGTTTAAAAAAACTCATTTAGGAGTGATGTCAATTTTCTAAACATTTCAATTATATTCAAAGTCTTTGTTTTTGAAATTTAATGTTAATGGAATAATTCGATTAGATTTAAAAATTATTGCTCGAAATACTGAATTTTTGCACAAGAATTTCGAGTAAATTGACTCAGACTTATATTTTAATGAATAGGTATTCTGTTTGGAAATTGCCTCAACAGAATTAATTAAATAACAATATTGAACTAGTCCTAAGTCTCCGCTTACGACAAAAAAAAAAAACAAAAAAAAAGATATGCCATTCAATAAATTCTAAAACTGTATTATTACGGAATAGGGGTATAAAAGCTAGGACAGATATAATGGATGAAAATAGAAATGTAAAATCATGCATATTTTTAGAACTTTTTTGATTAATCAATCCTTCCGCCACAAAATATAATCCCAACCAAATCCTTTCAAAAATCTGAATTGATACAAACTTTTCAACTGGACAGGGTCATTTTGTAGATGTGTAATATGGGCTTGCACCGATGGGGTCAGTATTTTGAAGTAGTAAATAACTTGGTTATAGCTCCTGCGCAGTTATGCTCAAAACCTTAGCGCCAACTCCTTAAAACCAATCTACCTAATGATTTCAATCATGGTTATTTTACAATGGTATTTGACAAAAAGTTTATTTTTTGTATGATTTCTTAATATTTCTTCTTGAAACTGCCCTGAAATGAAATATATACAAAGTAAAAATACTTGTTGAATCCAATGCAGTCCATGTATTATGGAATGTTACAATAAACTCAAAAGAGAAGCCTATCGGAATGATAGGTATAATATTGTCATTTGTTATGTATTAAAAAAAGAGAATAGTTAGAGATTAAAAATAAAAAATACAAGCTACAGACCCCAGGGACACAAACCTTAATCAATTCAAAACTGAAACATTTGATAGAAAGCTCAAATTTCATATGAATAGGGGTAGGACGATTCCTCCAGCTGTCTGTTCACTTTAGTTATGTATTTTGCCAATCTAATGATTAAATGCTTGCAAAAAAAAAAGGATGTTTTTTTTTTTTTAATCATTTCTTGAATTTCACAACCTTTTTCTTGATGAGCTTTTAAACCATGAAAATTAAAGCATAGAAAAAACGTATTGTCTGGACTTCATCTTCATACGGAATTCTGTTGAAGATCTATTGCCAGGACAATGGGTGAGAGAGAGAGAAGAGAGAGAGAGACAGAGAGGAGAGAGAGAGAGAGGAGAGAGAGGAGAGAGAGAGAAGAGAGAGAGAGAGAGAGAGAGAGAGGAGATAGAGAGGAGAGAGAGAGAGAGAGAAACTTAATTAACTTGTCACAATGGAAAGTGATCAAAAATAGAATTAAAAAAAGTTTGGTTTCCAGCTGGCAAAACTTGTTAAAATTATGTCTTGGATCTGTAGTTTAAGTGAACTTGGTTATTAACTTCACATTTGGTAATCGTACTTACACATCATCTGCTTTTTCAAAAAGAATAATTTGATTTAAAATATGGTTTCCAATTTTAAACACATTTATTCCTGGTCCATGGGACGGTCCATGAACATGAAATTCCGTATCTATACTGGATTCCATCCAAAATGCCTTGCACTCAAAAATGCATTATTTTTATTTTACAGTATTTTATATGCTGGTTTAGATATGGTTATATTAGGACTTTGTTATATGTTGTATGTTTGAAAATGGGTAAGGCCCTGGGGGAAGAATAGTAGACATACCACTAACCAGGTCATCTTCTTGAAATTAAGTATTATTATGTAAAGGCAAAGATAACGAACAGTGAATCAATATCTATTATTATTACTGGACCTGAGGTAAATGTTCCATTACCACCTGCATATGGTATGTATGTCTTTTCAACGTTTTTATTTTTTTTTCAATTGTGCCAAAAAGAGCTTTGTTCTGCGTATGCGGTCAGTTTTTGAATCGAGGCAGGGTACTTACAAACAAGTTTGGTCGTTGCAGGAGTTTCAACACTGCGTTAAAGGCAAACATGCCGCAAAATTCTATGTCATGGGATTTAGCTTGCCAGTATGGCCTGCCATTGGTCAAATGCTGGCTGGTGTGTTTTATAGCAATTTAAGCCGATTTTTGACTACGGATTACTCCGTTTTACCTGATCAAGACAATGGGGCTCATGGCGTTTGACCGCTGTCGCCAAAGAAGATGCTTACTCCTAGGCACCTGAATCCCACCTCTGGTGTGTCAGGTTCGTGATTTGCCCAACCCTTTTTGTACTCTATTAGGACTTAATTTGAGATTGATCACTGTTTGTATTTCTGCCTTCATTGTGTTGTTATGTGTAGCGGTCACCCCCAGTGCTGACCACTCTTGTAACGTTGCTTAACTTTGCTGATCAAGAGACTCTACCACATCGCTAGAAAAGCTAGCTCACTAGCGATCGGCAGTATAATTTGTTATTCTGCTCCAACTACTGCAATCTTATGGGGTACGCAGAAATGCGAGATGTTAGTTTTACATACAAATTGGCTGATATAAACAAATGTGTTAAACGTAATCATAGTGCCCAACAACACATATACAAGTCGAGTTTAGGGCAACACGCGACCTCCGACCAAAGCGAAGATAGGATCAGGTGGCATGGGGAAGTAAGCATCATCTGCTGACAGGTAACTGATATCAAAAAAGGAACACAGAACAATAGATACGTACAACAAGGACACTGAAACGACGATAGATGCATGGTATTTTCAAGAATGAAAGATGAACATTTTTGCCAAGTTTAAAAACAAGAAGGTTGGAATTCAAGTTTTTCTATACTTGTCAAATGAAAGCACCATCCATCACATTTGCATAACATATTTTGTGAAGGATTATGGTATTGAAAAACATAGCGTCAAATCCTGACCTGACCAATGGCTTCTTTTAGTGATATTCAAGATGTGCACATCATGTTTTACTGTTCGACAAAGCTCTCTCTCTCTCAACTTAACTGCGTAGCTAAAATCAACCATAAAAATTATCCCTCATTAGATTAATAGTATTATTTTACATTTCAAAGTTACTAATATTTGAGTATCCCATGAGGACTATCTTGAATAGTCTTTCACCAGGAGAAAGGAGAGAGCTACATATCCACAGATAGCTTGTATAGCTCTTCTATGGATAGAAGTAATTCACTAAGTTGACTTGAAATAGTTTTATAAGGTAGTGAATGTCCTATGAAAGGGTTACTTCAGATATTGCATGCTGATTTGAGTATTTTATATACTATGGAATGTTCCTAAACGAAACTTACAGTGTATGACTCTTAATGTCTCCTCGTGCAACTCGTCATTGCAATGCATGGCCTGAACACATTAAAGAAAGTCTCTATATTTTATAAGATAATTATACACAACAATATTTTCAATATATTGACAGGTACATAGTGCTGGAAGTCACCCAAATAAATAAAATACCCCTTGACACACTAAAGATTACACTCCATTCTTTGATATAAAATCGAATATGATTACACATCTTAGAAACATGATGCATGATATGATAACCAGCAGAAGGTATAAAAAACAAACCCACAGAGATATTATTGTGAAACAATATTTTCGAATAATCATGATAACAATCAAACAGTGAGTGAGTGATGAGTGTATATAATGTGGGCAAAATGCAATTAGTCAAGAGCCCGATATTAAGATTTTAAAGGAAAATTAACAATTATAAAAAAAGAAATATATATCTCAGAGAATTGAACATTATTGCTGTGAATCGAGTAAAATTTGAAGCTTTTTTTCTATATTCAGACTGTTTTCTTTACTCCTTACACTAACTAAGAATATTATCTAATCAATAAATACAAGTATTACCTATACCAAACCCGTCCACTGTAATGTTCTCTGACACGAGTTATGTTCATAACATAACAAAACTTAAAACAGGAAATAAAACAAAAAAAGTTAAAAAAAAAATATATGTCTCATCAGCTTTTTGCAATTTATCGGCTTCCTTGTTTTACACCAAATTTTTTATCCATTTGATTAGAAACCCATTTCTATTAAGGATACACACTACAAACAGAATAAGCGATTGATTGGTGGATGCTTTAACATATTAAGATTTTAAAGAAAGGTGAGAAGATTGCCTTTTTGTTCTTGTCATGGCACAGGACGGGACTGACCAATGAACAGGGACTGCTTACTCCTACTTAATCCCTGATCACATCTATAGTATTTCAACGGATACATTGTTTCAAAATAATAGTATTTAACCTATTGACATTTTGTAATTGTATCATTTCAATGGCCATATAATTTGAAAAGTTTAGACAAGACTTCCGCTTTTGAAATTCCTTTAACATAAACATGGTCTTCCTCGGAAGTTTCATTAGAACATATTCTTGCGCATTGAATTAGTTGATTGATTGATTGTGTGTTGTTTTACGTCCCTATTGATAATAATTCATATGGAGACGTCACCATTACTGGTGAAGGGATGCATGTAGGCCTGTGCTCGGCGCTTATGGCCTTTGAGCAGGGAAGGATCGTTTTCGTGCCACACCTGTATTGACACGGGACCCCGGTTTTATGCGATCTCATCCTAAGGACAGCCCCCATTTAGTTGCCTCTTACGACAAACAAGGGGTACTGAGGACCTATTCTAACCCGGATCCACATGGGATTCGAATTACCGTATAACGGTTTTTTTTCGCGATAATCTAATTTTCGCTTTATTTGCGAGTATTTTTGAATCGCAAACAATTGAATTCGCATAAAATTTACACCAACTGTGTTCCATATCTTACGCGATACGTAATACCAAGAATCGCAAACAAAGGAACACGCAAATAAAAAATAGCAGTGTTTTGGGGCAGATTCGCAAAATTTGTGATACGCAAAAAAAACCCGTTATACGGTAGTTGAGAATCATCCAGTTTGCCATGACGTTATTGTTAATGTCCAAGTGCAGTCGATGTCTATGTTCAGTATAATATCTTAGCATGAACGAAATATGGAAGACTATGTGGTGTCTTGTATTTCAAAACTTCTGGTATAATGTATGTTAAAAGGTATATGAAAGTGAATATTGTTGATAGACAAAACGTATCTATCAAAATATCGAGCTGATGGCCATTGGGACTTTGGTGTTTGTCCAACTCATGATATATTTGTATTCCGTTATCTTCACCTTTTCATTAAGAGGAGTAAGAACATCCTGTCGACCGGCCACACCCGCCGATTTGTCGTTGCCTTTATAAGGTCAACGAAGTAATCCGTAGTCAAAATATAAAGAATAGCTTAACGACGTGTCAAACAGCATTGTACCCAACGGCATATTGTGTGGGCAAATAAGATCGTTGACGATGGAGAATCTAAATATGTATCAATTTGTTTATGCTCTTTGGATTTTTAGGATGAAAATAGTACCATGAATTCCATACTTATTTGTCCTCTCACTATATGCGCACTTGTTTAGCTATAAATTTTCGTTTGGGATTCTGGGGTAAAATCGTTAAAGAAAAGATTTTTAAGCAAATGGTTACAATTTTGGGATTCTGTAAATACTTTGCACTCTCCTAAATAGACTTGAGGACTAATGATGATGTTTTTAGGATTCTGCTAATACTTACGAGAGGATTAATGATGGAGTATCTGTCAGAGTTAGGGCATCATAAATTCATCTCATATTATAAAGAACCTCAGAATATACCAGTACATAACAGTAATGTTCATTATTACAAATGCATTTTAAACGAACATGGTGTTAATACCATTTGATAATCGTACTTACACTCAAATTATCACCAAGTCTTTGTTTCATACCCTTTGTTATGTAAGAGTAAGCATCCACTGTTGACCGGTCAGTATCAATACACAATACTGCAGTCCATGTTTTTATACCGAGCGAAGCTTGGGCGGGCCGAAGGCCGCCGCCCGCGCAAGCAAGGCTCTAAAGGTAACAACGTATGTATAGAAAAAGTCAATTCCAGCAAGAGAAAAGAGAATCATCTTCTACAATACGTTCAAGGAAATTTTTCGTGGCCATGAACAGATTAGGGGCAACAGCATCTTTGTTTTTCTTGTTAGTGACTCATTCGGTTAAATAATCAAATAAACCGCAATTGTAACAAATATGTAACTCTGGCAATTAACTTTGTGATCAAACTAATTCAATTGTTTCAAAACAATGATAATAAAATATCCTTATATAATTGGCAGTTTTTATCTAATTACTTGATAAAGGAAACTAGGCGTAGATCTATATCACGACTTAGTAGATGACGAGTTCATGAGTTCCAGTAAAAAAAATATACGACAGTATTTCAAAAGCGCTCCCCTTTTTAGCAAATTTTGATTTTTCTTGGTTAAATTTTGATTTATCTATAGTGCTTTTTAGCTTCAAACGGGATGTATTATTGTTGTTTTTTGAAGGATGTTGTAGACTGGAGCTTTTTGAGAACAACTGCGCAGAGACGCTATCACTAGTTTTTACTGGTTTCAATACTGACCCATTGTGCAAACATATTACCATACACATTTAACAAATGAAACTGTTCCAGATTGAAAATGTTTTTCAATTCAGATTATTGAAAGGGTTGAGGTAAGAGGACTATATTTGTGGCGGGAAGGATTGACTTAATCAAAAGCCTGAGTTTTTACAGTTTTCATATTTCAATTCCATATACTTCTATTTTTAATACCCCTTATTCGTATATTATTCAGTTTTAAATTAATGAATCAAGTAGAATGAGACTTGGAACTAGTTTCCAAATATTGTTATTTAATAATTTTGCGTTGAGGATATTTTTCCCAAACAGAACATACATACTTCTTTAAAAGTCAATTCAAATTTACTCGAAAATTCTGTGCAAAAATCAGTATTTTGGCAATATTATTTAATATTTGAACTGAAATCACTCTACTTTTTTAAGTTGCCCAATTTAATTTTTGAAAGAGCAAGGACTCTGAATATTACGTGCATTTTAAGATATTGACATCACTCTTAAAAT
>CAJDSM010152032.1:0-14644 GCA_903981925.1 Ostrea lurida
TGCGCGTATTGTTATGTCACGTTTTCGGATTGATTGATATATGTGTAAATTCTCGTTTAGATTTACACGTATTTTTTTTTTCAATCAAAACAATTGCAATAAAGGTCATTGGAATTATTTGCTTTAGTATTGTGTTAAGATCTCAAAATATTGAATTTGGTTGATATTGTTTAATAAAAGAGATTCTGGTAGTCAAAATGTGTAATTCTTTGGCCTTTGTAGTTACATAAAGGTTTCAAGGGGGGTTCATCGGATTCGTGATGGTCGTTCATGATCCAAATCATTGATGACTGGAGAAAACAGAATTGGTGGACAGGCAATCACGCTTGTCGAAACCTCCTTCTTGATTTTGTGAACTTTGCCGACATCTGACCCGCGTGGCGATCCTGCATATGTCATGCCTTGATAGGTGTACAAAAGAGAGGAGACGAGCTTCTCAGTACTCCATCGTGCCTCAGTATCTTCCACAGTGTCTCCGTCCACGCTGGGAAAAACTTTCTCATAGTCTATAAGTTGAATATAAAGGGGACCTTCCACTCCCAGAGTGATTGTTCCGATGATGATGCCGTAGGCGGGCTGTTTGATCAGGAACGTATGGCCTGTGTCGCGCTAATAACCAGGCCGCTGGTCACGGAGCTTTGTGTTCCACTAATTTCTTTCACCTCTCGAGAGGATCTGTTGAGGACTTTGCCAGGGCACTGAAGGAGCATTATTCCTCGATAGTTGTTGCAGGTCCGCAGATCTCCCTTCCTTTGGCCAGCTTAATCGAGAGATACCCCTATCCCACTCTTCAGGAATGGTTCTCTTCCTCCTAGATTCTATCCTTGAACAGGTTATTACAGGACTGTCTATAGCTGTCCCTGTGTCAGCTTTTAATGGCTCTTCGCTGGTATACGTCAGAGAACCCTGGTTGATGTTCTATCTTAAGGCGGTAATACGGCTCTCATGATCTCTGATTTTTTGTGTTGTCACAGTTGATTGGAGAAGATTGTAATCCATCTGAGAATAAAATAAAATACAGTGGAAGTGTGCTTGGTGTTGGGCGTGATGCAGTATGCTCCAAAATTCTACCATCGTCTCTCAATGCTCTTCAGCTTGGTGTTAGAGGGTTTCCGTTCTTGTCCTTCATGGTTTTTCAGTCTTTTTGTAGTAATTAAAGGTGGTGCTGAACTTTGTTTGAAGAAGCTTCTGGGTTGAGTGGACATAATACAGCTCTCTCTAATTTCCTTGTCCCGCTGCCTTCTTCTGCTTGTTTGGCCCGGTCTGTTCAATGTAGGTCTGCGTTTGTCTTTCCTAAAACTTCATTAAACTTAGCTTTGTTTGTACGCTGTATAGTCCTCTTGAGCATTTGCTGCTCTCGTTCGGCTTGTTGTTTAGCGCCTATTTTCTTTCCTTCCTCTCATTCAATTTCCCTCATGAGTATCAGGCGGATTCACTCCTTGTTTTTGAGTCTTCCGTTCTCCTAGGACTTATTCACCACGTGTCTCGCCACATTTCCTTGATGTTCTGCCACCTTGTTCTAATATTCCCAGCTGGTCTGCGCGACTTGGGAATTCTACTTTTGGATAGCTGAGTGGGGAACTGCTGTTCCTCACGTTCTGTTGGTTTTGAGGAGGCTCACGTTATATCTTGTCCTCTTCCTTTGTCTTGTTGTTAAACTTCTTGAGACGTAGTCTTACTGTGTCATCAGAGATGGTGGTCTGATAGAATGTTGCTCCTCTCATATACTCTACATCTTTCCAGTGATCTTCGGAACTGTTTGTTGACTGCAGATATATCGATCTGATTTTTCTGTACACATGGTCTCTGGAGATCTCCATTGTGCGCCCTTGTGGATTAGTTTATGAGGAAGATGCTACGTCCTATCTACAAGCTGCATGAGAGGCATAGATCGGCAAACCTTCTCACCGTTAACTAATTCATTGTAGGGATCCTAGTCCTTGTTTGCCATGACTTCACTGTAGTCGGATCTTTGCATTGAGTCTCCCGATGAGTATTGTCATAATCTTTTTTTTCCTGGTCTTTGTCAGAGGACTGCTGCAGTTGTTGGTAAAATGCATCTTTTTTCTATCATCAGCGTCATTGGTAGGAGCATACCCACTAGATGAGTTTCCAGCTTGTCTGGCCTTTTTTGGGTGTTGAATTTGTGCTGTAGTATCTCGAGAGCGAACAGATTCCCATCCGTGAGAACGTTGTGCCTCCAGGATTGCCATTAACTACACTGTCGTATGGTCCGCCCTTCCCCTCAGTGTGTCTCTGAATACAACAGCATTTCTCCGGGGAGAGTCAGTTCTTAGAATGGCCTCGTCGTTGCAACCCCAGCTGGTCTCGCCCCTTACTTTAGCAATAGTCCAAGTTAACAGAGTAATGCTTCTTCTCCTTGCTACTTGGGCTGTAATATTCCTGCTTCATACATTGTTTCTTTACATTCCAAGTAGTCAAGTCTGGTGGCGTATTCCTAGGAGTCGAAAAGGGGATTCAACCCTACAACTTCCTCTCGCGCTTGTCGTTGCGCGGGCGCATCATTCCCATTCTGAAAGTAGACCCAATCTGGCCAAGTTATGTTGATGTTCGCGTTGTCGTTGATGGCTCTCTGTACGACTTATATTTTTTTTTCAGGTAAGGGTTAGATGGACCCTACACTTAACCCCTTAATAGTACATGAAGAGAGATGAGTTTAATGTTCGATTCTTTCCTAGGTGACTGACTTTCCATCCCTGGACCTATTTGGTCACAGTCCCGCTTCATTTTGGGATTGGGGTGAGTGGGATCAGGATGTTGTCTATCACGCTAGCACTTTCCCATAAAAAATATGGGTATGTTGACAAGGCAGCAACGACTGTTGTTCTTCTCGCTAAGATGTGATGCATGTCCCTTAGAGGAGACTGATGAGTCACATCTACACAAAAGCACTGAGTTTTCAGGCGCCTGTTGAATTTGCCTTCACCCCTTTCATCCTACCGTGAAATAGCAGTTCCGACGGGAGCTTGATTTAACAAAGCCGCACGAGCAGGCTAGATAGTTCGTTTAGACGTTTGGTTGTAAGAGGCTATTTGAGACGATGCTACATCATGTCGGAGCTCTACGGATGTTTCCGTGTTACGGCTGATCAAGAACTATGGGCTCACGGCGGGTGGACCGTCAACAGGGGATGGCTTAACTCCCTCCTAGGCACCTGGTATGTGCCCACCTCTGTGTGTCCAGGGGGTACTGTGACTTGCCCCACCCCTCTCGTATTTTTGGTTTATTCCCTGCTTCTAAGCGACGTATAAGGTGAGATTTGATCACTGGTTGGCGTTATCATTTGCACTTTACAATGACAACGAGGAAGCAAATATTAAATAGCAATGGGAGCGTATCCCCCATTACCACCTCGGGCTACTGACAACCTGGAACCTGATGGTGGATTATGTTGCTATCATAAATATTTGAAAGTTGCATCAATGGAAGAAGCTCGGTACAATCAGTCCCGTTTTTTCGGTAAAGTGTGATGGTTTTAGGTTATGACACGATATAATGTTCTGTGTCTCCAGGTAGCATATATCCAATGTGGACGGGAGACAGATATGGAAAGAACTCTGTAGTGTCCCTGATGTTTAGTCGCTTGGATATATCGAATGACATATGATGAAAATTTAAATAATGCATCAATAGCTAAAAGGCGTCGGCGATATGTGGACTGTCGATTAAAGATATTTCACCCTCTGTCATGTAAAAACCTTTTAGAACGAATATAACCATCATACTTCGTATATACATCGATTATAAAACTAAAACTAGACTCACCTGAGCTAAAATGGAGTGCAAAATCATCGAGGGCTCATAGGGACTTCAATACAGATTGTCTGGGGCGAAGAGGACCTGAGGAGCAACAGAAACAACTACAAAAGAATTATGATCAATAGATCGCGAAAACTCCAGGAATACGCAGGGGTCTGATATACAAGCTGTCAAGAAAAAGCTCAATTACTGCGGCTAAGAATTCCAAAGTAGGTTTAACAAAAAAAGTGTAATTTTTAAAGTGTGACTGGTGCGACTTAGATATGAAGTTAGAAAACGAGTAACTGGTCTATTAATTTTTCAGAATGGGTTAGTTCTTTAATTTAATTTATCTTGACGGAAATGCGGGTGCGTTCGATACAGCAGCCCGTTGTCAGCGCGAGCAACTTGCAATAGTTTGGGTTATAATAAATCCCGGAGACTCAACATGAGGACTAAGGGATTCTGGAGAAATATGTTTGATCTACGAACACTGTTCACATAGTAAGGTTTGAGATAAGCTAAGCCTGAAAACTGATCATGTATTGTCATACATTCAGAACAGTGCAGAGTGCTCTGCAGAAAAGGAGAGATGAGAGATAAGTTGAAATGTCAGTGTAACATATCATTGAAACTTGCATGATTGGCAGGCCTCATGGTGTAGTGCCACGAGTGAGAGAAACGAGAAAAAATCGGGTACGAAGACCGTCATCCAACAAAAGTTTATAGTAATCTGCAATTAATATTACGGGCTTATCCTGGAACGGCCTTAATGTGCGTGGTGATAAACAAATGGATATTGATTACCAAACGGAGTTGGAGAAGCTACATGTTGCACTGTACCCAACTAGCGACTCATTGCTGAAACTATCAGAACACAGCCTGTGGCAGATATGTTGGCATAACTAGCTGCTTATCAAAAAACCTACCTGTTCCACAAGCTTTATGCTATCAGATTACAGCTTTATGTAGAGCGAGCTACGCATGGCGAAGAATAGGACCGCAGTCTCGGGTGAATGGATGCAAATAAGTTCCAATGGGGTTTAACACTATTTACTCATTGCAGCTAATGCTATGCATATCTAGAACACACAGAATGTACGTCCGAATCGCATGATCAAGCGACCCTTGTTCACGGTTGTTTGCAAGTTTATAAAGACGGTACTACGATTTTACGCTTGAAACTCTGGGTCAATTACCCCTCGTAAATAGAACAAGCTTTAGCAGGGAGGGATTTTTATCGTCCACACTGCGTGATACACGGACTTCGGGCTTTTGCGGTCTCTACGACGGAAGCGGGAGAGGGTACTGCACTGGACGGACCATCTCCGAGACTGCTAACCCGCGATCCACGGAGGGTGGTATTCAATATGAATATCAAGTATGTGTGTGCTCTCCATTAGTATACCATCTTGTTGGAAGCTTAGTTATCCTATCGTAATACGTCAATGCAGTTTTCAGCCATTTTTTTAAAATTGGTCCATCTCTGCAAACTCTCAATTGCGATCGACAATAAAGTCTCACCCTGGCGGAACATCTAGGTTAGGGTTTCGTCTTGGATTGGACGTCAGCGACTTACTTAATTAAGACCATTTGATTTAACCAAGATCATTTGAAAAGTGCATTTGCAGATTTTAACAATATCATCATACTGGGATACTCAGATATAGGTACGGTAATCTTACGCAAATAATCTTACAGAATTTCTAAGTCATAATTATTACTATTAATAAAGAAGGGTACTTAATACTCGATCCTTTGAAGTCTCTGTCAGCTGACATTCGTTGGCTCAAGGTTAATGTGACAAAAGACCCGATCCACTGGAAGGAAATTTGGGGACTTTTGAAATCTTTGACACAAATACCTGCTTACGTCTCCATGAATCGTATCTAACTCTACTCTAATATTGACACTCTAATGGCTAGAGACTGACAAACGTACATTGTTATGATTTAGTGTCAAGAGCGCTTTGAATAACGTTTCATAAACTCTTGCAGAGGCGTCAGAACATAATCCTTTTATTTATGTAGTAATGAGGGGACTCACCACATATCACCTACGCTTGATGCGTTGTGTATGTGGTCTCCCAGACGGTTGAATTGAGAGATATGATACGCAGTAGGCATGCACATCCGCGAATAACTCAATGTGACGCCTTCTTTAAAAGCGAGGACCAACTACTAACATTCAGCAAGAAAGATAGTAGATTATCTGACAGGGGTTATATGCGAATTCAAGTTTAACGTGCGGGCAAAGGGGAACCCGGGCGTGAGGAGGGCTGGGGAGATAAAAAAAGAGAAGAGGAGAAGAAAGAAAGAGAAGAATAAAAGAGAAAAGAGGAGAAGAGCCAGGACAAGAAAAAGAGGTCGCATAATCAATATGACTTGCTTTTGCGATACAAATTAATCACGTATAAGTCATGGATGTGGGAGGTAATCGTTGTTTCATAGCCCCTCTATGAGAGACTTGTCCACTTTTCGATACAACCTAGGGATGTGGACAACGAGAGGAAGTGCGGTGCCCGTTTACTATTATTGTCGACTTAAAAGGGGCTCAGGCGAGGCGGGTGGGACCGGTGCAGTCAGAGGGATGCTGGGTACTCCTCCCATTGGCACCTAATCCTGCCTTCGCTTTGTCGGAGGTCCGTATGCCCTACACTCGACTTTGTTTTTTATATATATGTTTTGGGACTATGATGTATTGTTCTACCACATTGTTTACTTCGCCAATTGTTATATTATCCTGATACTTTATATGAACCAACGGTCAAGTTATACACCCACTGCAACTCGCTACTGAGGATAAAACCTGGAGGTTTGAAATTTCCGCATGAGTATATTCAAGATTCAAAGCTGTTCACGCATTGCTAGAGTGAATATATTAGGCTTCAACCACAACGAGGCGTATCCGATGTATCGCGTAATTAGGTTCAATATGACTAAGCAATAGTAGGTGGCGAAACTACACTGCTGGCTTGTATTTGCCTGTTGCACGTGAGTATTTGTTATACCAAAATTCAAAGAATGATCGTAGATACGTACAGAAAATGTTTTGGCAACGAAGTTTAACTGGTGTATCGAAACCTGCCCCAGAATGAATACGTGGATACACCTGATACCTGGTTATGTACAAGACTCGGAGTGATATTATGTCGATTCTGAATTACCTTGTAAATTTATTGGAATATCATTTCCGATGATGTGCATTAATTTACTCCTCATTTGACAATTTCACGGAGGATTTTGGCTATACAGTCTAGGCCAGTTTCCCGTGAGCTATTGAATTGAACGGGGAACAAAGCGGACGGATGTGACCGGTCAGCAGAGGATTTGGCTTACTCCTCCATTGGCACCTGATCCTGACCTTCGCCTTTGTTCGGGAGTCCGTGCTTGCCCTACACTCATTTAGTTTAATATGTATTTTTGGATTATGATTTATTTATAAACCCGTGTTGAACTTCGCCTTTGTATAGGGGTTCAGAGCACCGAAGAAGACCGATTTAGTAAATTTGAAGCAGAAAAAATGCTTTGTGTATAATATCTCGATATATACAGGAGAAGATAATTAGATAAGTTTCAGAGAGTATTACGAGTCATCTTCTGTGTTGAATTTAGCAAGAAAAAAATATCTCGAAGATTACGACTTCGTGTTTTCACGAAGAAGTTTGTTATTATTTCACATGTGTAAAGTGTGCATATCAACAAAAAATAGATGAATAATAATAATGATAATTGAAATAAAAAATAAATAATAAAAAATAAAGAAATACCTCCATACTTAATGAAGGAGTTCCCTATCCAATCCTTATTAAATTCACTTTACCGGGCTCGAGGGGAGCGATGGGGCGAGCTGCTTGACAGGCGCGGAAGATAGCTAGGGAGGGAGGGCGGGGCGGCGACCGAACCAAACCACCCCCAGGCCGAGGAAAAACACGGACTGGTTTCATGTGACCTGCCATTGAACCATTTCGAATAAGTGATCTCGCTCCTTTCCTTTCGCCAATTTATCGAATACTAGTATGTTCTTTCAAAACGATATAAACTTATTCACAATGTACTCTAGATTAAGTGCAGAGGGGGGTAATAGGAACAAATTGGCGTCCGAGGGAGGAGGAGCTGGGATTGCTCGCAAAATGGAAAGACGTTGCGGAATCTCGTTAGACTTGTGATGATAACGAACGATGATCAATCTCTTAAAAGTCCTATTAGAATACAAATTTTAAGAGCTTAGGCAAGATCAGAACACCCCTGGAAATGAGTACCAGAGGTGGGATCAGATGGCTAATAAATCGGAGGTATGAGTCTCTATCTGTTCGAACCGGCCGACGACCCGCGTGAGCCCCAATTTTCTTGATAGATCTACGGAGAATATGTAGTCAAAACAGTGTATAAAGAACAGCGTTAAAATTGTATTGAAAAACTAAAGGACACATTTGCCTAGATGGACAGTTAGGTTGTAATTGGCAAATAGATTCTTTATAACGGACCATCAGAATTTGCAAAGTGCTTGACTTAACGAGACATTTGAAATCTTGTAATAATCTAGAGTTTTTGGTCAGTAGCCTGCCTTTGATCTAAAAAATGATTTACGCAGAACAAGCTCTTGTGTATCGAATCATTGAGACCACAATAACCCGCCACATGCAGGTGGTTAATCGGCATTTGCTACCACAAATATGGAAGTTGAATAAAAAGCTGAAAATTTCCCTTTTTGTATACAGTCTGAGTTGTTTGTTTTCTATAACCATCTTTCAAAAAGTTATGTATACGTGGGTCTTTAACACTGGATTTTGAGTTCACTGGGATTATATCGAAAAAACGTAATGAATTTCTAATCCGGTAGATTGGATAACATCCAATATGAGTCGTTAGGTTGATGTCAAAGACAAATAAAAAAGAAAAATCGTACAAATAGATTGACATAAACACATCTCACAGTTTTCGCATGTACGATTGTGCTTAGAGCCACTTTGGGTCGACTGGAAAAGTTTCCAGCGCAGAACCTAATTATTCACTATCGCCTGCTCTAACCTTAGCATGATTCGCTCATCCAAACTATGCCGTAAAATGGACTGATTACATTCATTTCGTGATACTAGTCTGGACAGATACGTATCCGGTTCTGTTGTGCTGTACATCTGTGGTCGAACAATATATGTGTATAGAGGAGTTAAATCTTCTGTGTTCAAAGCAAAATAAAGGACTGAGACCCAAATTCCCGTTATCCATCTAAGAAAAAGGAACGTGTACTAAGTTGCTTACCTATACGGTAGTGTGTGAAAGAAGCGAAAACCGTTAAAATCTAATACTGAATGAAGAAAAAATGTCAGTCCTATTCAGTTTTTAGGTGCGTTTTGGATTTCCCACTACTAACCACACTTGCGTGCGATGAGTAAGGTGTTAACTGCCGGATGGAAACAATGATATCACCTTATCAATTGGCGCATAGTGATGCGACTTTTGGTATGGTAAAAATAACATAAAGTTAGAACGAACAGGATTGTGGAGTAGAGAACGGCAGTATTCAAACATTCTTGAAACAGTATATGGTTTTAAGTTAGTTGAAAACTACGACTGCACGCGTAGCACATAGGAATCTGTGGGGAGACGAGGCAGAGAGATAAGGCAAAAAATGACCACACATGTTGGATGGAGTCTGCCACTCTACGCTCCCCAAAAGAGCATCTGACCTAAAAAACTATCCAATCAATTTTATAATTCAAGCAATAGCTTGGAGGTGTGCGATCACAGTATTACACCGTGTGTTGCGAATATCATACGGGCATGCCAAAATACCTAGATTAAGCAGAACGGTTGTTATTTTCAGATGAGGAAAACCCAAGGTAAAATCAATTGTTAGTTGTTAAACAAAACAAACACTTAAGAAGACCAATGCCGAATGAGTACTTTAAAAATATATAGATAGTTTAAATGAGTATGTAATAAGTTATACGTACCAGCTCACTGCATCAAATAGGATATATAATAAATCATGAATTGACAGTCAAAAATACTGGGAGGGATCAACCGTTTAACTGCTGAATAATCATAACAGAATTACCACGAGCTTTGCCAAAAAACCATAGGTATAACCCAACAAAAAAAAAAACTGACAGCAAAACCGATCTTTTTTGTTTAAGAATGAAACAGTCCGGATAATATAATCATTACGCTCGTTCCACGTTAATTGACCTATCTCCTGGATGCTGCGATAAAACCCAATTTGACCCACATTTCTTAGTTGTGCCCGCCGAAGAGGTTAAAGCTTATGAAGAAGCCCTAATCACTATGAGCCCTTCTAGCAGCATACAAGTATGTACAAAAGATTACAAAACGGTCCATGGAACGGGGGTCATCCTGCCACGAAACAAAGCTCCCCCTGCCCTAAACCATGTACTAAAAGGTTCAAAAATCGTGTTGAAGTGCGCGAGCCAAGCGGTTGGAACCCCAATGCACCAGTGCTCTGGCAACCAATAATTTAGAAGATAGTTGGCATTACCCTTCAATAAAACAAGTCATGATTGACCGAAACACGTAACAATTTGAACACAAAGTTCAGGAACTAGATATCCATTCCCCTTCCAGATCACAAAAAATATCAACAATAAGGAGTCCGTTCATCTAAGATTTCCGTGCAATTGGCGAATTGAATAAAAAAGTTCACCTAAGCTAGGAGAGACACAGACAAACAAGGTAGAACACTTAATCTACAACAACTAACCCCGCTAACTGACAAGCGAACACCCTTTGACTATAAGTAAATGGTGTGAACGTGCCCATCAGAGTAATTGTAGTCTGACTATATGACCACAGAAATGAAACCAGTTTTCGAATGAGGAATTCTTTGACATTAAACATTCCTCTGACTTGTAATTGATTCAATTTTTTATAACTGTATTCCATCATCTTAAAAACCTTTTCATGCACAACAAAATAGATTCCAGTGACCTGAATTCTTAAAATCTAATTCTTTCTCGTAGTGGATCTAGAAGCCATACTACAATTGCAAGCGCACGATGAAAGTGCGTTGTTATTCTGAAACTCTAAGCGACGTAGTTAAACAAGTTCATATACACATAGGCAGATTGCCTCCAAAGTAGGACAAAGAAACACTAAGCCATAAGGAGATGATGAAGACACTATATTCATGACCCCCAGGATACAGCTAACTGACCAGACCAGAGATGGCACAAAACAACAGGCGTTTAAAATTAACGGTTTTGGGACATGTGATAACAAACTTTAGATGAACATGTGCACAGCAATCATCTGAGATATAATCTTGGCGAGCGGTCGCAGTCCACCACACGCCAGCGGCACCGCCAGTCACCCAGCGCAAGGCGTCAGCGCAAGTACAAAGTACAGCGTTCGCGGATACACAGCCAGTGCGTCAGGACCATCGGTGGATAATCAGAACCGGCTGATTGTGCATCTCATCCACGACTCTTCTGGAGTCGGAATATCTAACTCCTCAGTACCCTGATAGTGTCGATAGGTACATCTACTCTCAAGTCGGCGAATATAATCTTCAGGGCACCTCAATGTCACGGCAGGCTGATAGACCTGCATATCCTTACGAAGCAAGTCGGGCCAGACACATGGAAATAGGGTATAGTATATGACCCCGGTAAGAGTAAGGCAATAATTGAAGAGGAACAGAACATGCTGTTCTAATTGGAAATTCAAAAAACAAGCTCTGTCATCAGCTTTCCTGAATTTCTTGTATGTGTGTAGAATAGACCTCCCATATGTGAAGATATCATACTCTCAACACAATATTTTAACTTCGGCGTATTAGCAGCAAAGTCATTCCTCAAGTCGAGTCGAAACTTATGGAGAAAGACGGTCAAACACATGTCTCTACTATGAACTAGCCACGGGTGGTTACGGGGGGTTAAGAGACCTTCTTATGCACAACTCAGCTATAGTCCAAGACACAAATTAACAATTTACATACTTGCACAAGACAATAACTAAGAGGAAAAATACACCTCGGAAAAATGGTGAAATAGTGTCATGAGGGAATGCACCAAGAAGTATGTTGCCGACAGATAAAGCTACAACATCACGACTGTGCACGCGCGGACTCCCATTCCAGTGCAAGCATTAAAATCGCTCCTAAGTTACTCAGCGACACTTAGGCGTGGCGGCTGTGGAAATGGGGAGTCCTGACTGTCACAGACGGAATCTGGATAGAGATACAAGAAAGCTGGCGAGACATACTAGGTGCGGTGAAATAGATGATCATTACTGATGAAGAGTCGAAATGGACAATTTACAAGGGACACCAGAACCCAGTCAGGTCGAAACAATGAAAATTAAATCACTCAGGATAAAATCGACCCAAATTCGAACAGGAGTCAGAGCAACCGCGAACCTACAACAGTGTAATACAACCAAGTGGGCACAGGTATGCTGTTCGGAGTGAGGTAAAAGGGGCATACCTGAAATGTGAGCAAGGTAAGACTGAAGAGGACCAGAATGAGACAGGATCGACTAGGGACCCTCTTAATCATTGATAATAAGAGGCTCAAAGGGACCGGGCCTCCCAGAAGTAATCCCTATTCAGCAGAATCAGAATCATTAATGTACACCTTAACAGTAATGAAACATTGTCAAGAAAGCATATTCGAACCTTCCAGACGACAAGGTCGTATATTTATTCCAAAGGTAACCACACAATTCATAATCTTGCGAGAAAAGTACCTGACTTCCAGAATCGGAGAGATGTCGGTTAGAAAATCTTACATAATGAGGGGAAACCGCCCTCAAGTGATTGTCTGTACCATCTAATGCTCTCGAATGTAACATTGATCGTAATGCTAAACAGTCTGATGTAGCCTCGAGAACCAGAAACAAGCAGCTTAGAGGAGAAAGCGAAGAAACCAAACCAAAAATGGCGAGGAGTGAAGATATGAGTATAAAACAAGCAGAGTGTTGAATTTATTCAGATAAGAGGTTGTCGTTTCTATATACACATTCACTATGAGCAATGTAAATTCTCCTAGGCATATGATTCCTAACACACATGCAAGTACCACAGTCCAAGGAACTCGAACGACTTGCCACTCATTCGTTACTCAACAACACCAGATGAGAATCCTAATTCTACTTCCCGATTGGAGTGACCTCTCAACGATGGTCCGAGAGCTTAACAATAAGCAACGGTTAGGGATCCGAGCACAGGTGAGATATACTGTGCACTAGAGACCTAGCGCTTAGACGGCTAGGAAAAGGTCACTTTGACACGATTCAAATCATTTAGCCCCACATTCGTTCGTTTACACTCAGATGAGGAGGGGATCGGCAAATGGAAATTATGTTGACAACTCTAATTATTCCAGGACACATGTGGTTGTCCACTAGGGCGGCGTGTTTCTTTCTGGGAATGTGACGTCCGCATCCAAAGGGTGACCAAAGATCCGTCGTAGAGACCAGAAATGTGGAACACAAACATTGTGCCGGGTTGCGTTAGCCGTTTTGGCCCGACATCTGAATATATCAGTCGGTGACTCTCTTCTGCGCTAGGCAAACCCGGCAACACAAACTTGTGTGTAGTGTGCAATACTACGCCCTGTCCGCATAATTGTGACAAGCCGAAACTAATTCATTCTGGCTCACAAGCGAGGCGTTAAATCTGAAGGAGAAGCACCTGTCGACGGGGGTAAGTATGACAGATCGATAAGCACGCGCACGTCAATCCGGACACGAAGGTACCAATTCACCAGACACCGACGCTGCGGCATCGCGCCGAACGCATCCCCAGTCAGACGGAAGCAACGACCAAGCATCACCGGGAGGGTTTGGCCCACCCCTCGTCATGGACGCGCAGGACGACTCGAGCAGGCGGAGTAGGACGCGCTGACTCCTCCCCACTCTCCGCAAGCGGGGAACCAACCACCTACTCACACTGTGTAGGATTGCTCGCTACCGGTTCCGTTGCGTGGTGCGAGGTATGAAAAGAATTTTGGACTTCGAGTTGTTATTATTAATCAGTCTAAAATCAGTTCCTCAATGTAAAAAATGCATGAGCTGCGTTGAAACAACGCGCGAGATTTTGTCATTGCGAGCAGCAAGCTGAGCTTCGGCAATGTTTGTGATGCTCGTTTACCAAGCAGTCTAAAGCGTTCGCACATAAATGAGTGATATACACAGATTACAAAAACCTCGCGAATGACGCTCAGTACAAGTAATAATCACTACTCCTGTTCATGAAGATACCACGTCAACTAGAGGTCTCTAGAAAGTAGGCCGAGGAGGCCTACGGGCTTAGCTGATCTTCATTGCAAGTCCAGGATGTCTTATTTAGTGTTTGTGCCGGTTCTACTGCTAACAGCCAAGTTAAAAAATAAAGTTCGCTGCAATAACTAGGGAAACTACTAAGAACTTAGCATAAGATCTGACCTCTTAAGCGAGTGGACCTTGTGTGTGCATTAGTGAACCTCAATTTATAAAGCAGATCACATATAAAATGAGACACTTACAGTAGGGTACAGCAAAAAGACTACTGATTGGCTATTCACACACGAAAACTACTGATTGCTATCAGACACAAAACTTTACTGATTTGAGCTTATCACCACACAAGGAACTATGTATTGGCATAATCCAACACAGCAAAACTACCTGATTGCAGAATATCACTACAACAACATAGTAACTACCTGAACTTGACGTAATCTTCATACAACATATCGGTAAGCATAAATTGGCGAGTTCGAGACATATCCGCCACCAAAACTACTACTTGGCTACTCCACACACCAAAACTACTCGACTTGGATTACTGTTGAACTTCATGTTTCGCACCCAAATTTCAAAGTGGATCTCTATTAACTATTATACGGTTCCTACTTGATAATGATTTGTTAAAGTAAAGGTTTTCC
>CAJDSM010152069.1:0-14407 GCA_903981925.1 Ostrea lurida
TTTATACAAGAAATTACTTGTACATAACAGTTGGTTACAAATTAAGTTTGATTTTGGCTCTAAACTTGGCAAATAATGCCACAAATTGGGACCTTTTTGTGATGCTTGCAATGGCAACTACTTTCCATCAGTATCAATTTTCTTTGGTGTATTATTCTTCGTTAATGCTGGTTAATGAATTGCCTGAAAATAGGAAATCGCATAAAAAAGTGCATGTGCCATCAACAGTTTATAGACAAAAGAATCAGCAGTTTTATTTCCTGTTTGTAAGAGTGTTATAAATAACCTGCTTTTTCTACAGGTGTATTTTCCCTACCTGTTGATTAACAAGAAGCGATACGCTGGATTGTACTGGACGAATCCACAAAAACACGACAAGATGGACTGTAAAGGAATTGAGACAGTTCGTCGGGACAATAGCCCCCTGGTGGCCAATCTCATCAACACCTGTCTACAACTCATCCTCATCAACAGGTTATAATGATTAATAGACAACAAAGTCAGTGTGTTGTTATTGCCATATTTCACATGGATTACAGGGGCATAGCATTATTATACCCCACTCCAAAGGAGGGTGTTTACTGTTTTACCCGTCTGTCCTTCAGTGCATGTGATACAAATATTTCCATTGCATTTATCTCAGCAATTACATATCGCTGCCACTTATTAGTCCCCTACCGACGAAGTCAAAGGCTATAATTGACAGAGTGTGAATAGCTGCGAGATGATACAGCGTAGAGGTTTGTGTGTTATATACCGTTCGTGATAACATGGATCTTAATCCCAGGCCGTGTCGAATGCGTTCATAAGTCAGAAAATGTGAGAGTGTTTATATAATTATTTAATATATAATTGTCAAAAACCAATTTGTAAGGGGGAAAAGGGTTTACATAATGTTAATAATTGAGGAATTTTTTATTTGAATGTTGTCTGCCATGTGGCGACTCGACGTCCATAACTGCGTTAATAAGAAACAGACATCAATTTATCGACATTTCCCTCCTATCACTGGTCCTTGACTAACTCGTGAGGGGATTCGAATTTAAGGACTACTACTTCCAAAAAATATATCTGCAGATCCGCTTACCTTGCAGTGTCTTGGAAAGGTATTCTCCTAGGTCCACTATCGGCGATTTTATAAGCGGATAGAAGGCCTTATTCGGCGGAAACTCAAATTGTTTCTTGGCTTACCGTATACGAGCCGCGAATTTGAGGTTCTTTATTGTTCATCTTTGACTGACGCACTAACTTATGGTTTGACAATGATTCAAGAGGAACGTGTTTTACAATTTTTTCTACCTAAAATTGACATGGATTCGATCCCTATGGGAGTTCTCAATTTTTAAACTCATTTCAAAAAGTTTTATCCATATTTTTAGCGTCCGACCTTAGATTGTCCTAATAGATTTCACGTCGAACAGAAAATCGACTGCAGACAGGACATTAATAGCGGATTACTTAATGCTGCTCGATCGCCTTCCCGCCACCCTTTCTCTCCCTTTCCTCGCCTACCCCCGATCTTCCTATAGGCGAGCCGAACAACCACGCTGAGATGTGTACGCGAAGCCATATAAAAAGGACTTTTGTAAATTTTTACTCTTATCAATATTATCTCAAAGTCTTTCTTCTGTCTGGCTAGAATCTCCGATGGGTCTGGTTTGCCTAACAATATATACTATGTCTGATTCGACGTTTCGATGTTCAAATTCAATACAACCAGAGCGCTCCATATTTCTTTCATGTCAAGCTGATGTAAATTTTGTATCGGTGTCAAAGTGTTTAGTTTTCCACGTTCTTTATTTTTTCAAGTCAATATGAACCCCTAGACGCCTGTACACTTCTGACTAGCTCTGGACCATATATCAGTGATCTATCTTAAGGTGACCTATTCTCACTTTTGGAGGAAATTAATACAACCTAATGGATTTGCTATAGGTCTATTCACTCACTGGGACTGCACACTTCTGTATACCCGATTATATCGGTAATTATCAAGGTCAATTTGATGATCAATAGCGTCAAGGAGCCATCGATTTCATAGTTACAATTTTCTTTTTACTGATTTTCAATATGAAATATACTTATTAACTGGAAAAGAATGATATTCTATTAATTTTTTTTTAGTATTTAGGTTCTTTATGATCAAGAATGTAATCAACAGATATCTTGCGAAAATGCACAATAATAGTCTCATCGTATTGGCGTGAATCAATTGAGTATAGTTTCGCGTGATGCTTTTTTCATATCCTTCTCGTTCTATATACAACAAATCCAAACTTCAGAAATTAATATACACAAAACCCATTTATTCATAAATTTATTAATTTCTCTCTCAAATAAGTCATCAATTTTCTAATTTACCATTTTCGTACATGCCTTGTGTACTACGCAGGTTATGTTATAAAAAGCACCAAAAAGTATTTTCCTCATGTCCAACCCGCGCATTTCGAGACACAGAATATGACAAGAAGAACCTTTTCATACTATCAACACGGAATTTACGCTCCTTCAGATACATTTACACAAAGAAAGATTTGCAGTAGTTTGTGTGAACCTCATACGAGATATGTAGTACAGTTTCGACTTCCAAGTTACAAGTATAATCTTCTCGTGGCAACTGCGGACTGAAACAGGCTTTCCCTGTATTCTTTCCCTCTATGTCTGACAGATGTCTTAAATATGGCTAAGATAGAGAACCGTGTCTATGGGAATCTCAATTAGTTTGGATTGGAACTCCGCAATCATCTAACATTAGAATCGATCCACTGATACGCGTTCAAACAAGAAAAAATCAGCACGTCGTGTTTCCCAGGTCGTGGGCTGCATCTTTCCGCTAATTTATTGCTCGATGGAGGTTTTGATGAAAACATGGTTAAAAAATTACCCACTACATTACGGTGATCTCAATAATTGTTATTTTCTGCGCCGATTTGGGATGCAGGTGTCTTACGTTTTCATCTCAGTTTTGCAAGAAAGTCACAATGTCTCTTATGGTCTCATTGAACATGAAGTCACAGATTAAGTACTTTTTGCATTGCATAGACCCGCTTGATTAGTAGTTTTTATTTATTATAACACCAGAACACAGACATTTCGCTTAGCAAGGGTCACTACCGAAGTGAGCTGAAATCCTGGCTAGGTTGAAGAGGAGTTAGGCTGTATCGAATTATGGTTATGTATGATATCTCAAAAGCATTCTCGGACTCTTAATAGTGAAATGAACATACATCCGTCAAAGTTATTCTCCACTGGTTGAATTAATTTCAATCTCTGAAAGGACCATTCTGAAATGCGTCATCGTGGTACTGCGGATGGTAGGCACGAGCTCGACTGGACTTGAGCCAAGTTGTAACGAACCGACCATACCAAATTAAACTCGTTTTTTAGAGTTTTCTTGGCTAACCATTCTTTCTTGAGGGAATATAGTTCGTGAGCGGTAACGTGTGGGCTACCCGGCCGTTACTCATAATAGGGGAAAAAGCACTTTTTTATTAGAGAGGTAGCATATTCTAACAGAGGAATTTGGGAGAGTGATTTTGAGCAAAGACGGATAACCAAAAATTATGTACGAATTAACTCGGACAATCGACTTCTTTTCTAAACAAATTATAGTTGAGCTGGAAGTCAATGTTTTATATTTCATTAATGGAGATAGAAGGATTTAACTATACGGAAACATGTCGCTCCTCAAAATTACTGAGTGCAGACACACGCGCAGAGGCCTGCTCTGCGCCCGCCCGTATTCAGTGTATATTGTCTCGATAATAGAAAATTTAGCTTTTTTGGGAAGAACAATCTTACTATCCAATTTACCCAGATCCTGAAACACTTGCAAAGTGGACCGTGTGTGACAATAATAGTACGGTGTTACGACCAACATGGTTTTTTCAAAATGCAAAAAAGAACATATTGGAACCTCGCTCGGCGATAATTGACAAACCTCTAATTTGTCTGAAATTATTAAGATTACTTGGTATTGGTGCTCAACTACTCAGACTCTCGTGTCTCTAAACCCGTCTGCTAGTAAGTCAGCCATTTATTCTTTGATTGGATACATGAGGTTTGAACAGAAATAGTTTGAAAAACACCTATTTGCTTCTAATTTCTACTAAGTTTCTTTTATGTCACCACAGGGTAAAACGTTTGGCACAAGAAGGACTAACTATACCCTTTATGTATTGGACATTGGGATACATTTTTAGCAATCAATGCATATTTTAGCAGCGAGTTTTGTACTTGGACGTTCACCCGACATCTTTCTAATTATACATGCTTTATCCAAGTCTGGCAGAATAATGCAGGATCATTGATTCCATCCTTACAAGAAATGGTCTGAACTATAGACCTGCACGGGCTGATAAATCGATCCACTTGCCAAACAGCTTAGTGTGCAAATCACTTACTGATACCACAAATGGGATTAGATGGTGGATTCTGTTACCATCAATTGGTCCCGATGAATGTGATTTTGTAACGTATGGCCGATGATATGATGCAACGGAAACAAGATTTACAATGAGTCCACACGGAAAACAGTTGGCCAGATTTTGCAGAATTCATTGACGGACTCTGTGCCAGATTCAGAAAAAGTTTTCATAGTCTCCACCTTAACGAACTGACTTAGAGACATTATACCGACCTAGTCCATTCGTCCACCCCGGCAACAATCTTCTCTGGCCCGAGAATTCAAGTGAAAAATCTTGTGCATTACCGAAGTGCCACTCGAAGTTTAATATGTTGCAATAATTTTTATACTCAGAAATCTCCTAATAGTTTCTTCTCAATATATGATATTCTTTCAATCACTAGATTCCACTACTCAAATTCTTTTTTCACAACAGTGCGTCAACTGGACTTGGGCTTACCTTTAATTTTGAGCATAACAAAAGAAAAATGAATTATATTTGCTCCACGTTTAAAATACTTTTGTTTTTGGGTTTTCAGACTAGGTGCAACACAGAACCATGTAAAAGCCATTGTAAATTTCGGAAAAGATTATATTAATTATCATAGGAACTACTATAACCTAGTACACTCTCTTAGTATAAATCTCCACTGTTATCATTGGGCGATTAAAGACAGCTTGGGAACTTCATAGTATATTACGATACTTTACATAGAGTATCTTGTTATGATAACCACTTTTTTCTATTAAATCTATTTGTTAACGAGGAGTCTCTGTCGATGCTCTATATTAAATAAGGAATTTCAACGGCGGTATCGTCCTCCAGTTTCTAGTTTTAATCATAGATTGCTAATCTAATGTTTCAGCCTTTCGTGTCGTTCGATATCTCGAGTCTCTCAAACAGACCCAGAGAAGTCGTGTCCTCGGAATTATCTCGCCCTTATCGTCTTATCACGGTACTACCCTGTTGGGCAGCACTTCTGTTCAGTTTCGCACTAGACCTTGGTATTTTGTATTTTTCTCCATAATCAATACAATACTGTTGGCAACACATCCTTATGCTCGGATGATGTCCATCGAGCCTTCATTGACCCCGGATTAGAAAGTTGCAAGGTACATCCGACTAGGCAATCTAGGTCGTTTTGATTGTAATTTGAAAGTACTTTATCAATTAAACATGGAGGATTGGTTGCGTATACGACTCTGGATGGATGACAGAACACAAGATTGACTCAAAACTTACTTAGATTCAATTAGAAAGCAGAGAAAAGCATTATTCGAGCTCTCATCTATACAGTTCTATATTTTTCATATATAACTCCACCAAAAACATACATTGCTAGATTTAATCACTTTCATATCACCATTGCCGTCAGATGAGGGTCGTGCTGACGGACCTAATATTGGGCACGAAACAACAAGGGCTTATATGGGGTTTTAGCAAATGGGAGAGAGATTATGATTTGCGCCATCATGCGCTTGGTAAGTTCGATGAATGCGCGATATAAAACTGCACACTAGTAATCTGCCAAGTGGGTGCGGGGATTTAATTCGAGGCGTAAGTTATAATGACTGGATGATTCGGACCCCCATTTGGATTTGCCGATAGATTTGCCATGAGGATTTCTTTGACGCACAGCTATAATCAGTGAGCTTCCAGGTGAGAGGAGATATGAGGGAGACATCCATCTAAGCATAGGCATATTAAATTGTTTACTGATTTCTAGTGGAAATATACGTTTGTAATTGTATATGATAAATTTATTTGAATAAACAATGACATTGCCAATAATATGATTATTCAAAAAACAAACAAATCCCACAATTTTATGAATTTTTACATTTCAAGGAGAAATATTTTACGGTACTGGAGCGAGGCGTGAATTATTTTATTTTTCTTGGTGCATTAGCTGGGCATAGGAACATACCACCAATTCCACCCTGTATTCACTAGAACATCCTGTATGTAGGTTTATAGGTTTCATACCAGTTGTAAACACAGTGCAAAAGTGTTTCCATACTTATACACTGCTCAATCCAGAAGGGCACTCGACTCTACTCCTATCTTGGGCAACCTAATCCTAACCTTTACAAGTGAGTTTCTCAAGGGGTCAGTTTTACCCTGCTTTCAATTTGTATTCTATGAACCCTGAAGTGATACCTCTACATAATTCTCTTCATATTTTTCATTAATTCACTATTAATATCGTCACAAACAGAACATCCATTTGTATTATTACGACTTCTCAAAATATCATACATTTGTAATCAATATCGGAATATTCGTCAACAATCAGTGTTTATGTATAAGTTATTCAAATGAAGATGAACTTTTGGATGGCAATACATCAGTATACAAAATGAAATGTGCATGTTACATAAAAAAGCATTATCCCACTTCACATCTTTATAAGCTATACATAGTCTTGTGCTGAACTTTAGATAACCAGTGTCATTTGAGGATGGATAGCCATTAGCGACTTCTAGATTAACAAAATGCTAAAAATGAAGATCCTTCACCACAACAATTCTCTTCAAAATTAAAAATCCCCGATGATCCTCGCAGACTAAACCTTCACTACACAGAGGGAGCTCACCACTCAGACATCCTCACAGTCAATTGTGATCGTAGGTCAGCCAATCCTTTGGAACTATCTCCTATGTAGCATAAAATCGGACAATCTCGACTGAAATAAAAAGGTACACTTGTCTAGGTATACCACCTATCTACGACTATACAACCTCACACATAATATATTATATTTTAATCATATTCATAATCCATTATTTAAAGTTTCTTAATGTCAAAAAATTTATTTATTCCAAAAATTCTAATATTCTTCTGGTCTTGAGATAGTGTGGAACAGTATCAACTGACAAGTAGGTTAAATACATTCAATTAGGTGTTATATTGGAAAAGAGAGGTAATCCAAATTTTAAAATACATGTGCATGTCTGCAAGCTGTCATATAGGTCTATACGGCTATACTATTAAAAAACGCTCGAGCTCTTCCTACAACTACACACACCTCACTCTGAGAACATCAATAGGCAACCCTCACTCTTTGCAGGAAAGATTATTAGCAAAAATGACATAGACATGCAAAATGTCAAAAGGTCCTCCACGTGGGTTTTATTGGAATAAGAATTTCAAAGAGAAGATGGCATCAGGCCATGGACATAGGACATCCTCGGCAAGACTTCCCTTGGCATCTTTGACACTTGAGTCCAGAGCCTAGAAAACTTCTCCTCTCAGAATACTTCATAGGTGAGAGAGTCCCTTCTGATAGATTTCTATTCATTTGGCTTGCAAAATTTTACAGAACAGCTTACACCTGAAGAGGCGAAAATATTCCACTTCTGGATCATACAGAAAAAACGAACTGCAAATTCTAATTCATTGCGTTCATTGTGATACTCCTAAAGTGGGATGACTAAATGAGAAAGACTTGTCACAAAACTGTAAATCATCTTATCTTTTAAGTGAAATTCTTCAGATGTTTCCTTCTTGATTCACCCCTTTTCCGCTAAATTTTCTCAGCCTTCTTGCGGAGAGAGAAGACACTGCTTCGAAACCTAATACAGGGTTTCTTGTCTTCTTGTGAATTCCAGTTAATCCGCCTCCTCAACCTTTAGATCGCCACCTTGGTCTGTTTGGTTCTCTGGTATGGTTCCCTTCCTAGTAAGAGATTAATGCACAAATTCTTGTTTGGTATGACCTTTGAAATATTCTCCAAACTTTTGCATCATCACGACACATTTTTGATCTTAATACCAAAACACTGTGCTTTCATGTATTGACAAATCAATTTGTTGTTTTTTGGTGGTTATTTAAATAAAAAACCTAAGAATTACAATCATAAGCTTTTTTAAGAATTTGGTCAAAATGTGTATCGAAGAAAGCGTCGTGATTTTCGTCGTCAAAAAACCTTTGGGAATAAGAGATAATGCAAAAGTTGGTTCTTGACATGCAACATTTAAATATCATATTAATTATGGTTATGATGGCTAATATTTTCTCCACTTTCGAGTCGAGATCATGATGCCCAAGAAAATCTCTTTACTATCCCAGTATATTTAACAGTGATAGCTCTCCAAGTATTCTTTCTCAATTATTGTCTTGGCTATGATCACCATGTTACGGTTAGCAGTATAGCTGACGATGTCATTGAGTTATATTCTATCTTGGAGCAGGTACTCGTTGGATGATTTTGAGAATAATATTATTACAATATTTAAAACGATACTTTTATATCGTATGTTTTCTGCATTTCTGATATTTATTTCGTATTCACGAGATTGTGATACTGTGTAGTGATTAAGTTTTATATGGAGAAGTGTAAGAAGAAATTGAGTTATTCTGTCAGAGATTTGTGATACTTATTCTCTCAAGTAATAAGTAACGGGTGTTTCTCTAACGAACTTCATATCAAATGTGAATCAAATGAAAATCGTTGTAATATCTTACGGAAAAGCATAAATAGCAATAATTCATTGAATCTTCCTTGCATGTTCTTATAGGATCCATGTTTTCATGACGAATGTTTCTTGCACTCTTTCACAATGTGATTATCAATAAAGAAGCGCCTCTATAAGCTCCATGAAAGGTCATTAACAATTACAAAGCAATGATCGACCACTACTGAAGATATTATTTGATGCTTTTATGGAATGATACACATGGACTTTTTGGATCCTCAATATTAGTTGCTTCAAAGAATGGCTCGAGTACAGACATAGGAGAATCTCAACATCCAGTGAAAGACAGGAAAGGCACACAACATACGAATTACATGGGTGGGGGGGCGGGGGGGGGCGGGGGGGTTTGTATTTATTAGATGCATAACTCATAGTAACAGGATAGATAAAAAATTTATGTTAACGATAATCATTCCACACTCAGCTGTAGAAGTATCATTCGGCCCTTTTACTCTCTTCCTTAGAACTCTGGTTAAAAGATCCTGAAAGTATAATGCTTTAATGAGCATAGCTGGTATCTTTTAGATCAGAATAGGTAGTTGTCTTGTATTGCATGTTGTTGTCCAGCAGTCATAGATGGTCGGTCTCGTCTGAATTCATGTATGCAGGCAAGAGCCCTTTGGGGTGCCCAATCACAGAGTAATGACCTTCCGACCAACGTATATGGAAACACTGTCCTAACTGTCGGAGACGACTGCCTGATCGTCCACGTTTTTTTCATCCTGTGAAATATTGAATTTCAATTAATCTTTAATTTATTCAATTCAATCCAATATACAAAACCTAACAGTTTTAAAACCCATGGACTTGACTTTTGGACTTCTGTTATATCGATATTGTCCATTTTCCTCTATTTAAACATGGCAGGGCGGGCTGCCACTGAGAACATTAAAAAATTTTTGGTGAGTAATACAACATTTCTGTGGTGTTCTTTTGCTATAAAGGGAACTAGAACATAAGATACATTAATAATTAATTTGTTTACATACATTAAATTGACATAACAGTACATATAAGTAGAACTGATCGCAATTTCTAACATATTGAATAAAGACGTTGGCTTACAGATAAGTATATTGAATCAAAGAACTCACACAGCTATCAATGAGAAAAGTATTAGTATTCGTTTTACAAATTCGATTCTACGTTACATTGCTTCAGTTCTACTTGGCTATCTCTGCCCATGTCATGTTTATAGTGTTTTTATAAAAATTCTTTAACCTGGCAACGTCATAGCTCTCCACAAGTGTTGATACCTTTAGAGTTTCAAATTCCATAATGTTGATTATCAAACTGGATTGTGAAGTTAATTGTACACATGACACACATGCTCACAACGATAGTTTTCAGACATCTTAAATTTTAACATACCAACAATATGACTTCTACTGTCTTGTGAGATAGAAACGAAATTCACTCTGAACACATCCAATTCTCAATTCACTTGGGCGCACGTACCTCTTTTATAAGAGAGCTTGTTACCTGTGAGTGCCAGTTTTACTGTTGCCTGTATTCGCGCTATCATACTCTCGCGTTCTCGCTGTGAGATATCTTTACACTGATGACTAGCTTGAAGATGTCGTATCCTTGTTTACAGCAGGAGAGTCAAAAATGGACTGCTTTGGACACTGAGGCTCTCCATCTACTCGTGTGAATCCTCTCACTATGGATATGTGATGGTAGAACACGTGGATAATCCACATGTCGAGTTTTTGACAAAAGTTTCCAGGACTCACACTAAATGGTCGGATAGGTCTCTAGTGAGACTTGAGATATATACGACTTGCCGATTGTACCACTTATTAGATTTTACACTTTCACATTCATATATGTGTTCTTTCAATATCTTATCCAAATATTGCTCGTTCATATAATTGGAAGATAAATTATAAGAGCAAGGATTAGTGAAGGTTTGGAAGAACACATCTCCACGGGTTAGAAATCAATCATCATTTGTTGGAATTAAACATTTAGACATGAAGTTAAGTTTTGACGTGAAACAGTAGACTCAATTTATACGAGGGCAACATACAATGAAAATATACTTAGTAGAACTATTAACTGCTCTCAATTGAGGATAATGATAGATAAATATGTGGACTAAAATGGATAAATCAAAAGGATGTGGGGATAAAAAGGTTTTAGAGGTTCTTATTAATTTTTCGGTATATCTATGCGCACTATTTGCCACAGCTCATCCCATAAGGAGACATCTTGGCATGATGTTAGATTTTTATAACGAGAGTTATGTGCATGTGAGTAGTGTAAGTATTCCAGTAGCCTTGAGGACTTCCAGGAGTCCGCCTACCGGCTTACTCAGTCGTCAAAAAAATATTTGGGACCTCGCGCTCTCTTGTATAACTATATCAGTATAAGAAAAGAAAATTGAATCTTTCCGTGCCCAAAGGGTTGTGAAGTCCTTGACACGGAGGAGACAAACTGATATCCATTTATCCAACGGACAATTTAAAGGTCAAAAATGGTGTAAGAATTTGAATATAGATTGATTATTTACGTTTTACGTCACCGACTCGAGAATATATTCACATCAATAATGGATTAAGACGTCACCATTGCCGTGATAAAGAGAGGCTCTATTTTAGGCCTATGCTCGAATGGCAACGTCCAGAGGGCCTAGTTAGATTAGCAAAAAAAAGGTTGGGAAGAGCATTTTTCAATTAAAAGACAAAATCTGCCACACCTCGCTTAATGGTTAGGTCATATTTTATGGTAAACGCAGAATAGGAGAAAGGACATAACTTCAGTGAAAAATGAATCGATCGAAACCAAACTCGAACTTGATCTGTATACTTTGGTACTGCAAAGCAAATGTACCAAAATTCAAATGAATATCTGCAACAGTGAGAAAAAAGTGCGAAAAGCTTTGGATTAATTTAAGCGACATTGTTCTAAGGTCCAGAGGGAACACCCATCTCAGGTCTGAAAAATATGGGTCCGATCAAACCAAGACTCATAACTTTATGATCTGTAACTTTGGTTATTGCGCGGCAACAGCGATCTCATATAACAAAATATATTCAAATTGAATATCACCGAAAGAATGACCGGCCACCCATTTTCAGTTTTCCTTTTTACGGGACAATGCACGGCAGCTTGAAGAGAAAAAAAGTTGCGGAAACTGATGGAATTGTTCATATGACTAAGTTTCTATGGACTCCATAAGATAAAATCTCGTACAACACTATGGCTCGATCCAAAACGCGAAGAACCTCGCACACATTACTGTGTAACTTTTGGGTTATGACATGAAGCAATGGTCAAACTGTCAAAAATGAATATCTGCAGCAGGTATAGAAGAAAAAGATATAAGCTGGAGAAACTGATAATTTACATGAAACAATAATCTAGCTTAAAGTCCAAGGGCACAATAATCTCAGAGAATTAAAATAGATGGTCTATCAGACAACCTAAAACATCGAACTGATTCTAGTTATACTTTGGATTATGAGGTCAATACACCATATGGTACCAAATTTATGTCAATGAATGATCTCAAAGCAATGTACGATAACATACAAAGCATTCTGAGGGTATTTGAGTTTACATAGCCAGATACTTTAAGTCCTCCTCTCTCAGAAATGGAGAGTAATGAGTCTTGAGTAATTCAATCAATGATTAACTGTGTAATGTGGTGATTATTTAGATATTAATGTTGTATTGACCTGAAATGCTAAAGTTTTAGTAGTGTTATTAGCTCTTATCAACAGGTAAAGTGGGAGAGCTAAGAAGGGTAAAAAATCAACTTTGCTTGTAAATCGCTTTTTAATTGACGAAACAATTATCAAAAGAGTGCACTGCGGAAAAATGAGTAAGTTATATAGATAATTGTGTGGAAGACCAAGGGCTCCAATAACTCAGTTAAAAATATGGGAATCGTGGAAACCGAGAAAAGCGTCAACTTTATCTGTAACTTGCTAGGGTACAAGCCAAATGTACCCAAAAAATATCAAATTGTGAATATCTGCATACTCAGTGTAGAAATCAAATAAGTGCTCAGGGGAAAAACTGGATAATCTTTTATTGAAATTATATGTGCTGAAAGTGCAGTGACCATAATCTTTACAACACCATGGAAAACTGTAATGGAATAATATGATTTTTAAGACACCAGAATGAGTCCAGAACTTTATCTGTAAAGCGATTAGTATTGCAAAAGCTGAAGATTGTACCATAGGACGGATAAATATTCTATATGATGTTCTAGCAAAGCACGTGAGAAAAAAATATAAGTTTCTAAAAAAAAAGGTAACATATTAATAAAATTTCTTAAGTCCAAGAGGACCATACAGACTCAGTGAACAATATATGCGATATGATTTTCACAGAATCAACACAAAAACTCAGAACTTGATATCTCTAACTTGTATCGGCAAAGCAATGTTACCAAATATCAAATGAATATCTGGCAATGCAGTTGTCTATAATAATTATAAAGGCGGAAACTGAATAAATATGAAATTTTTCAGCAAGGACCAAAACTGCAGCTCGAAATGGAATCGAATTGGATAACTATATTCGAAACTGATCTGGTTACTTGCATTAATAGGCAAATATAAGTTCATATGTATACACAAATATAAAACTGACACCTGTCTGCAAACAGTTGAGAGAAAAAGAAGTGTCGAGAAACGCCGTTATAAGATCTCTGAGATGATTTAGAACGATATTTTTGTCCTTACAGAGATCCAAGGGGCCATAATCAGTGAAATATGGATCGATCGGAACCCAATTACTACGAATAACTGATCGTATTACTTTGGTTTGTCTAATAAGCAATGTACCAAGCAATCATTAATGAATATACGTTCTATAGATGAAAAAAAAAGTGCGGAAAACTGATGTTTACCGGACGATACGTGACAGACAGACGGAACGGATCAACGAGACAGATCCACAGACGGAGGAGTTGAACAAACAACCTGAACTTTAGTCCTCTTCTGAGCTTCGTCATGGAGTAGTGTCGGCACTTAAAACCGTGACTCGTGTGTAATTCCTTGATAATTTATAGGTGAAAATTTTCTAAGTACCCTAGATGGCCTAATAAATGACTCAGGTCGAACATATATGTGAGTTGCAGATTTCAGAGAGTACCCAAACTCGAAACTTGATCTGTTAATTTGTACTTGTGGTCAAAGCAATTTTTACCAAAGTATTCAAATTGTATAAAATAATATCTGAAAGCAGAGATGAGATAAAAGGCATCTCAAGCCGAGAAAACTGATAATATATAATTGAAAGAAATTTTACTCAAGGGCCAAACTTCAGTGAAAATATTGGACATCGATCAATCCAAACTCGATACTGTGATTCTGTGTTCACAAACTTTGTCATGGCAAAAGCAAGTTTGTACTCAATAGAAATCATCCACACATGAGATAATCATGCCTCGCAAATGCTAGATGATAGAGAAAAAACGTTGCTAGGAAAAACTTCTTGACATTTTATCCGTCTGGACGGCGAGACGTCTTTGACGTGCACGGACGGAGTGCCAAACCTAAATCC
>CAJDSM010152086.1:0-10757 GCA_903981925.1 Ostrea lurida
CAAACGGTAGCACCGTCAACATATTAATTCTAGAAGATACAGTTAGTATCGAGATAGTTTGATAATTTGACTACGGGTAATCCCGTTTACTTTATTTCGACTAAGGGCTCACGGCGGGTGTGACCGGTCAGCAGAGAATGCTTACTCCTCCATGGCACCTGATCCTACCTTCGTTTTTGTCGTCGGTCTGTCTTGCTCTACACTCGATTTTGTATATGTTTTTTGGGACTATGATTACGTTTGACACGATGTTAACTTCGCCTTTTTGTACAGAAACAGTTTGACCTTCATATGACCTTACCACAAATAAAAGAACTAAGCTATCCAATTTTCTAACATACATAGGTATAGTTATGGCATGCCAAAAATTATATCTTATCGCATTCTATTTATGTTCAAAATAATGAAAAGGCGAAGATAGCAAACAGTGGTCATCAAACAGAATAAAAATCAAGAGTTGGGCAAATACGGACCCTGGATACACCAGAAATGGAATCAAGTGTCTAGGAGGAGTAAGCACCCCCTGTCGACCGGTCACATCTGCCCTGAGCCCATTGTCTTCATCATGTAAACGGAGTCATCCTTAGTGAAATTAGTGTATGAAAACGGCTTAACAATTGCTATGAAACGCGTCAGACAGCATTTGACCCGATGGCAGATTGTACGGGCAAACTAGACCATAGACTTTGCGAAAGGCTGTCTTAAAATTTAAGCGTGACTGTTGAAACCCTTGCAACTTGTTTCTCAATATCCTGCCTCGATTCAAAACTGACATGAATTGTGTCTCACTTCTCTGGCAAAAACGTAGCTGACAAATCATCCAACAGGTGTCTGGTGGTCGTGTGAACAGACTCAGATTTACAATCATCTCATGTTTTATTTCATTGTCCTTCCCAGTGAAATGGATAAACAGACGATGTCCTATTACAGACGATGTACGTGCATATTGACCAGCATATTGACTTTTCCATCCTATGAAATAAGAAATGAATCTTATATTTTTTCGGGTGATGCAGGTATCACCGAATTTTAGACGGTTAAACTCATCAATGCGCGTTGATGAAAAGTTTTACCGTCTAAAATTTCGATGATAACTTGCATATCACCCGAAATTTCTTATCATTTGATTTTATATTACAACAACAAAACAACGTTCATCAGACTTTACTTGTTGTTCAGGTACGTGATCGAAAAATCACTTCAATTCTTAAAAGGTGTTTTAACCAATGAGAATCGGCGCCAGGTGATCACGTGAAATAAAATTAAATGATAGAGAAATCATCTGATATAAAAAAGAAAATCCATGGGGACACTTATAATATAAAATGGCGAAGTAACAAAGTATCAAATAACCAAGCCATTTTACTGGGTACTTGCAACTTTGAAAAGCGTGCAGCTACACTTATTTTGATCCTTCGCTCTTCTAAAAGAGAAACCATCTGATGTAGCAAACAATCACGTAGACACCAGCAGACTGACATTTTTAGACAGACGAGAACTAGATCTATCATATTTTTATTGCACAACAAATAATATGCCATACAAACATTGCACAGGATATTGTACCAATCGTAAGAATGCTAGTTTGAAGTTTTGCAAATAAACAATCCTCCATGAATCATTTATTGATGTGGCATACCATGCTGGACTGCATCGTTTGAAAATTATCCAAGATGTCTGATAAATCAGGGCAAGGTAAATTGTTCCGATGTTTATTATTTTGTTGATGGCGTTACTGGCCGCGGTGAATTTGAGGCTACCGTACAAAATGGGCTGCCCTCGCACAAAACAACAAAATCAAAACAAAATAGGTGACGGTCCATCAAATAGACTCATTGTGCAATGAGTAGGCGCAAAGCACAAACTCACAACAACATCAAATCATCAATTCAAATCACACAAATCATGTAAAGGCAAAGATAACGAACAGTGATCAATATCGTAAGTCCTAAATAGAATACAAAAAACAAGAGAGAGTTGGGCAATCACGGACCCCTGGACAACACCAGAGGTGGGATCAGGTGCCTAGGAGGAGTAAGCATCCCCTGTTGACCGGTCAAACCCGCCGTGAGCCCATAGTCTTGATCAGGTAAACGGAACAGTCCGTAGTCAAATCAGTGTGTGAACAACGGCTTAACGTATGGGACAACTATAATGAAAACACTAATACCTCCAAAAAGCACATACATCTTATTAGACAATGTTGAGAAAGAAACACCCACCCACTGATTAGGCTCTACTATATGGGCTAAACTTATTACTATGCTCGTCTAATAATTGTAAACACAAGACAACAAAACTAGAAATTAGCAGAACCGAATATTAGACTGATCCTTTCAAATAATTAAGACCGTGATAACTGTTTGCGTACCATGCATAGATAACTCACTTGTGGCAAGTATACTAGATTAAATTCCATCCTAACACCTACATCACACTCCATTACTATTATTCCTCCCATACGTGTAGCATATGACCTTGATAAAAGTCTGTTGGCTCTAGTCCACCTAAGAGCTACGAACCATTGATACATACGTTCTATTACTATCTTGCTACTAATGCTTGCCTCATTTGCGTTGCAGTGCCAACTTGAGTGAGTATGCTGATCTAAATAAGGACAAACTAGACTATATCTACTTAATTTATTTCTTCAAATTTCAGAATTAAATTAAATCAGTTACTGACCTGTTTTTCATTGAGATTTCACATGTACAAACTCTAAAATTATCAAAGACACCAAATTAGGCTCTATATGTGAAAGATAATTTATGGCCCTAGTTTTTTCTGACGCACTCTTCCATTGGAGTTGAGAGGCATTCGACAGTCTCGAACAAGCGCCACTTGCAGGCCATGTTAAGCACTGCAACCGCCACTCAATGGATGTGATCCCAACAGTTTTCCTACTAATTATTTCGTATTGCCGGCCGGCCCCTCTCCTAAGGGTATTACCTGCAGAGTCATGCGATTGCTAATAAATTGGTCACGACGAGCATCTGTGACCTGTTATGGCTAGGTCGTGAAAATGTTTTAATTGCGTGCAGCATAGAAGCACTACCATTGTTTATGACAATGCCCATACCCGCGGATACATGCGAATTACAAGATTTCATACAGCTTTTATTACACTACACTGACCACAGTTGTCTTTATAAGTAAGCTAGTTCGTATTTCCTCAAGTTGTAACCAAAGTAACTAGATCATCTCCCAACTCAGTCGAATTGCATTAACAGATATGTAAGCGTGTTACTCTCTTTCAGGTGAGCATGAGAGCGTTCGAGAACTGGTAAACTTAGAGCAAAGAATCCTCCTTCGCTCCGACATTGTACGATCTCATACAACTACAATTTAAATGGCCTCTAATAATACCACTATTCATTAGTTTCAAGCTCTATCTGCCCCATTTATGCGTATTGAGCTATAGCGCTAGAAGCGAAATGGCCTCGCCCAAGAGTGGAGAACCCTCCGAATGTCAAATGCGCAAGCGTGTGAGCCCCAAAAATCATGATCTGCTATAATATTCTCTCTAAGGATAGGTGTCAATTGGAAGACATTACATTTTCGCTAGTGACCAGAGCAAAAAAGAGATGAGCTTTACGAAGCTATCATCTCGTTCGAGAACTTGAATGCACCCACATAACAGAGGAAGGCACCCTATGGTTCCAAAGCATTAAAAACTCACAAAAAGCATCTTCCTCAACACTACAGATTAAAGAGCAGGCGAAATAATCAAGTGGACTCTTTTTGCAAGTTACTTAGAATAGTGTTTTACAATAACAGCAATATCATTGGCTTTTACGCAAAGATATATTGAATCATTACACAAGTCATGCCCCAATGAGTGTAGGTCTCACAGACCTACACCCAACTTGCATATTGTATATAGAACAAAGAACGTGGTGGAATCGTAGCAATCCACCAAGCCCCCTTGAGTAGATGTGACCAGACGTCTCTATATTACTTCTAGGTGAACTCACATGCTCAAACCACCACTAGCTATACATAGGACGGGGGGAGTTTTGGTTTCAATTCAACCCTGATGAATTTGATTGATGCCCCAGCATATTTATACATTGTTTTGGTAAAACCTGATTGATCTGGTTTAAAGATAACGCTCCCTCATAGTCGAAACAAACTGACAGAATGACTATATATATAATGACACTGAAATTAGGTAGTTAAAAAACAACACGTGATGATTGGTTTTTAACTGCAAGGTAAAAGATATATGATAAAATCAGAAATTCTAAAGCAACAAGTAGTATTTATAACAACCAACAAAACACACCTTTAATAATATGCATCTAGATTATTACCCCTTCGTCTGCACATTAGTCGAAAGGGGGGGGGGGAGGAGTACCATCTGTCACCACTCATCTCTGGCACAGGGTCTATATGTGATCGTTTACTTTCAGTACTACTCTGGCATGACCATGGTACCAGTCGCCACAAAATAGACTCTGCCTTGTTCGTGAGCAAAGTCAGATCTAATCATACAACTATCTCACCATGATGCCTCGTATATATAAGTATTAGCACAGAGACAAGATTTTCGTTGGATCTATCATGTGGATTATCGCCCTCCCGTTGTTCCATAAGCCCAAGAATGATAGCACAAGCCCAAAAATTAATAAGAATATGACTCATACAATAGAATAAATCATTTGCCTGCATTATGCGTTGTTTAAAATGAGGACATAAAATATTAAACGAAGCTATTTAAAAAATTGAACACCAATCCAGAGAGGCTCCAATTTCCACTAGTCCCACTATAGTTTAACAGTCATCGATATAATATTAGGTTATGCTAATTGAATCTCAAAAATTGTCACACATAGTTTACTTTCAAGGCTTACTTAGAATTTGTGTATAAACCCGTGTTTTATCTATGATTATAAATGAAACTGACGCAAGAGTAGGGTAGGGTGTGCCCCTGTCTCGTGACCTCCAAACTGAAGTAACCTATAATGCCAAAATTCAGTGGTCTTGTTCTCGCTGAATGTGATGGTCTTATTATATTGCTGTCAGATTGCTCTCCCGGCACGAGAGTATAGAGTGAGGGGCATGCCGTATGCGAGATGTGCTCCCAGGAATTCTATCAGCGTTGTAATTCCCCGCTACCAGATATCCCAAACAAATATTATGACATATTCTTCAGAGTCATATCAGTTGATGGAATTTTGAAATTGTCAGGAAAACGCTAAACTGACAATATCTCACGAGGTGTGGTTGAATATATCAATGAGGAGCTGAAGCAATCCCCATGTTTCATCAACCCCAAATTACCCACAAGATGGTATCTCCGCTCATGCTGCTCATAACAGTGGCCGAGCCACCAGTTACTGTACGACCTTGGCCCCACTTGGATTAGTTTCGCCGCGACTTGTCGTCGTACCTGGCAAGAATGCTTTCAGAGAAGGAGAAACCATTCGAGAACAACCCACCTCCACTCTTCCTTCATATAGTCTTTTGAGCAATACTGCCAACATTATACCATATTATATAAATAAGGCGTGTAGCAAATTGATCATTTGAAGTAAGTTTGAAACCTAACTAGCTCGATATTTATACACCGTGTTTTACATATTGGACCCAAAGTACAACAGCCTTATTCAGCTATAATTGTCATGATCAGTCCATCAATGATAAACAGACTTCATACATAAACAAATATTTTTCTAAGATCATTATTTTTTATTATATTTGTGTTGAGTTTTTGGTGAAAGCATCCACAAAAGGTCCAACAAGAGCGCGCACATCACTCATTTTCATGAGAATAGACCGCCGACCCTTTTTATTGTTACCACTATCTCAGCCACAACACGCTTGTATCGTTACTTTAGTTATCGGAAATAAGACTATACATCAACAACTTTCTGACACAATAGCTATCACGACTCCCTCGGAATTAGTTTATTAACTTATTTAAATTAGCCACATACACAAAACATGATAGATATGAGGATATAGTGGCAAGTATGCTCCTACATTAGTCACCTCGGCTAGAATAATATTAGTATACACGTCTATCATATAGTCCAACTTATCGGCAACCTAGTTTCATATTTTTTTATCCTGTAATAATATTTTCTGGGAAGTAAATCGAATAGCAGAATAACTGGACTCTAATCTCTCCAGGTAGGTATTCCTTTCAACCTTATACGAGTGACAAACAACTCGGCACGGCTTTAACCTTCTTGCAAAAATAACGGATCAGGTGCCCGTTGTCGCAGTATGTTGCATTGATGTGACGCCACTGTCTCAGAAAGAACCTCTCTGCTTAAACAGTTCATGAGTATGCTAAAAGCACTTAGGCTAAATATTGCACCCTTTATCCTTTTGGACTTATATGGCTCGTCTCAATATGAGTTTAAACATTCCTGTTCGACGGTACGTTAAAAAACAAGCATCTGCTGCCGCAACGGAAATGAGTGTGTTGTATAGGCAATTCCCTTGCATTAATATAACGCTTTTTCACGAGAATAGCAGCCGAAGCGCAATTAAATATATTCGTGAGCTTCATATAAAATTAATATAACTCCCCCTCGCCTCCAACGGAAGTTTTTGAGTTTGGGCTGACTTAGACTCGTGCTGACTGGTAGTTGTCCGTCGCTATTCCGTTCCTTCTGTCCTTCAGTCGCACGTCTGTAGAGACCCAATATGGGGTTTACATGCTTCGGGCTCTAATAGCGTGTTATCCTTTTCACCTAGAGAACCCATGCTAGTTTGCACATGATGGGTCACTGACCGCGAGTTGGTGACGAAGAAGATTGTTCCCTGATCAGATTTTTGTGGGCTGGGTTCAAAAAAGGATCATAGGTTCCAAGCCGCACTGGACATCGGAAAGCTATGCAAAACTTGCTTTTCCGGAGCTCTAATATGTGATAATATCGCGTGGTCATCCAACCTAGAGTCACTCATATCAATACATATGGAACTACTGTTACCTTATTGTGATTCTGGGGCGGAGTTCAAATAAGGTTTAAACCTAGTCAAGCACCATTTGACAATGAAAAATTAAGTCAAAATGTTTCCGGCGGGACTCTAAATGAATAAGTGTATAGTCCTTCTCTTTACCTTGCAATCACCCATTAATCTATACATATGGACTACTTAGGGACGAAGATGCTTCCCTAAAGTTCATATTGGGTCTCAAGAGTTCCAATCCACCCAAACTAGGACAAATGAAACCAGTAGGCAAATAATGGCTTTCTACGTGAGCTCTCTAGTACAGTTGTTCTTCCTTTTTTTTCCACCCTAGAGTCCACCATAATCAATACATAATGGCACAACTTATGCGGACGAAGGTATGTTACCCTATGATGATTTGGGTGTCTAAGGGACATGTTAGACCAAAAGAATGACAATGCGCAGGCTGGACTAAATTCCATAATGGAATATCACGGCTTAACGCCCAGTAGAGGTAATGTTTCCCGGCTCTCTCTAAAAAGGTCTCATATTTACCCTGGCTCGCATACCTAGCACTAACACACAAATTAATCATATCAAATCTTGGTGCCTACTAATGGGACTAAAGAAGTTTTGTTCGCCTATGTGTGACATATGGGCGTCGAAAACAATGGGTCGACAGCGGCGTACATAGCAAAAATGTTGTAAGTCTGATATGAAAGTAGCGAAAATGTGTTTTCCGGGGAGCTTCACAAGTGTATATCCTTTGCACCTGAAGAGAAGTCAACTTATCATATCATCACATTAGTGGGACATATCTATATGGATACGGAAGTTAGATGTTCTCGCCTTATTGATTTCTTTGGGGTGTACAAAAAGATTCATCACACTGGACAATTGATAGTTAGTTAAAGATTGGTATTCTCGCGGGCTCTATATAAGTGTATTTATCCTTTGGTCCACCTGAGAAGGCGACACATATATCAAACACTTGACAACTACTTTATTTAGGAACGAAAGGATGTTTCCTCACTATTGTATTTTATGGCGGGTCAAAAGGGTCTAAAAGGGGGCGCATAATATGGACAATGAGGTATGCGAAATATGGGTTTACCAGAGGGCTCTAAAAGTTTATCCATTGCTCCACCTTTGAGGTCACGTCATATCCGTCACCATATGAGACAAATCTACTTATGAGACCGACGAAGATGATTCCCTATTGGATGTTTTAAGGAGTCCAGTCAATGCAAGGGGTCAAAGGGACGATCAAGCACACTGAGATCAGTGAGTATCGAAATGATTTTCCGGCTGCGTAGAAAAGTGTTTCCTTCTTCCAGCCTCCAGATTCAGCCCATTAATCTGCATAATTACGGATCTACCCTTAGGGACGACGTATGTTATCCTTATTCATTTGCGGCGTCAAATTAGGTCAACAGGGTCTAAAGCACCCACTGGAATCATCGAAGAGTCGAGCTTAGACAATAATGAACTTACCCGTGCTAGAGGGGATTATCTGATGCGTCTAGAGTATCCATATCATACATTATGGGACTACTCATGGGGTATGATGGATTTTTAGTCTCCGTAGTTGAATGTCCAGACGCTCTCAAAAGGGATCAAACACGGTCTAAACACACTGGACATAAAAAAAAGTGACCAATGTGATTTATTATATGGGCTGATTCTAGGAGCATATATACTTATACAGACCTGAAGAGAATCACCAGTGTGCGAGTGACAGAGAATGAAACTGGTCGCAGCGTGAGTACAAAGATGTGTTCCTGATGATGTATTTGGGTCAAAAATAGTGCTCAAACGTCAAAGCTCTCTGCGCTAATATAAAAGGGCTATTGCAAAGTATGATGATCGGCATCTTTGCATAGTGTCGGGCCTTGAAACAAGTTAACAATGTACCTCCTATTCCGGAGTGAGAGAGAGTGAGAGTTTGGTGTAAGCGGGCGGGTATATCCTTAGTGAGCCATCGGCTCACATGTATAACTTTTTTATGTTGTTACATCCAATTATATCGGAGCGCGGTGTTTCATTTCGGATAGTAGGAATTGCTGCAGATAGTGTTTATTTTATTTGGATTATGCAGGCCCACAGGTAAGACTTAAATCAATTTTATCTACAACCGCCAATAAAGAATAGTTGTAATGAGTCATATTTGGCAGCACCTGTATACTCCATTTAAATTCTGCCTAGAGTGTATGTTAGTCGAGTTGTGGCAAATACCAATGTTAATTTGGTTTGATAAGTTATTGGTTAATGAATTCCCCCGAAGTGCTGGAAGATATAATTTTTTTGTCATACAGTAATGGGTCAGTAGCAGAGCCCCTTCGACAGTGCCCCTTCGATCGAACCTTGTTGGTCCCTCTGGGTAGAGCCAGGTCCGTGAAGTGGATCCTCTACTCGATCGCAAGTGCCATTGGGCCCTGGAAATGGCGAGGCGGAGGTGTTGGAAAGGTGGTTTATTTAGGCAATGAGAGAGTATCTTGAGAGAAGTGCGAACAAAGTTATGACGAGTTGGATGAAGCTTACTAAAGCCAGTGGAACTATTAATTGTGTACCACTGCTAAGAAGACTATTCAAAGTTGAGAGACATTAAAGCGTGTGTTACTTAGGTCATTTGGCATTAATACTTCACACTATTGGGCGAAGTGAAGCGAGAGGCTAGCGTGTAGGTATAGGGTTGCAAGTAAATGTAAGCTGTATGACATGTCTGCAGAAAAGGACACACTGGATCGGGTGCAGTACTATTGTAGAGATGCGGATGCTTCTGAGGTGATGATTACATACTATATGTCGAGTGACAGGAGGCGGAGGGTACAGGGCGTATCTGTCAGAAATGGGCGACTGGGATGAGAAAGTTTCTGTGATATATACCCTGGCTACCCCTTATGACCTTGTGTCCCGCCGTTGTTGAGAAATTTTGCTATCTGCAATAAGTAGCTTGGGAACTATTTTGTACATGGAATGATGTTCAGGGGCGGTTATAGAAGACGCGAGCACGCAGTCCTGGTCGTTTGTCTGCTGTTAGGAGAGGGGGGCGGGGTGGGTATTGGTTTCGCACGCCCTTCCCCTTAAGTTTTCCGCAACGATGTAGGTACTTCAGAGGAATATCGAAATGACTTTTGTCGAACCCAAGATGATCTCTCGGGTTCCTGGGCACATTTTTCCTAATGGTTTCCGTAAACAAAATCAGTAAATCTTTTATAATCCCAAAATTCATGCGCAGAGGCGTGGTTCTGGGTTTTCTTCAAGTTGGCGTTGCCAGGGCTTATGAGAGATAGTCAATGAAATTGACAAGAAGATTACAGTTTTGTATTGACAGCTACTTAATGTTCATAAAGGAGAAGAAACGAACAGAGTAGGATAGAAAGCTAGTAAAAAATTGGAGATACTATTTAATGAAGACAAACTCAATCAACCAAAGCTGGCGCGTGAGAGGGAGCTATAAGAACGTGTTGTGGGCTGGGTGTTATTGGGAAATTAATAAGTAAAGAATTTTGGTAGGGCCCGCCATGAACTCGAGCAGGTAGATGTGTTCATTTTGGCGTTCAAAACCAACCCGCTATACCTTGAAAAAAACAACATTATTGTCAGAATCACTGAGCAAAAATAAACACTTAATAAAAGTATTTGTTGAAGACAAAAATATGGGACTCCTAACCTACCCCCATTGAGGCGATACATTTTCAGCTCATTCAGATGGTCGTGCACTCGTCCCACCTGTGCTGGGAGAAGGGTGACAGCCACATGGTATCCCGCCTCCCATAGACCGTATTGGCATATAAATGCAAGATGGGGTGTAGCGTTTTCGTCTCGTCGATTGACTGGAGGTGTGGCCG
>CAJDSM010152098.1:0-13253 GCA_903981925.1 Ostrea lurida
GCTTCAGGGGATCCAACTTCAATGTCAACGGTCATTTCAAACGAATCAACGCTTGTCTCTTCTACTCACAGTTTATCTAATTATGAGACCCTGACTTCTGGTTTCCCCACGCAATCCACCTCATACATAACAACAGCTTCTTCATACAAATCAACCTATGAGCCCTCATCAGTAAACCCCGGTTCATCTTCAACTCAAATGTCGACTAAAACTGAAAACCTGTCATCTGATATATCAACAACACAGCCCACGTCATATACAACAACACAACCAACACCATATACAAAAACACAACCAACACAGTATACAACAACGCAACCAACACAATTTACAACAACAGATTCCTCACAAGAACTAACCCACGATCCTTCAGCATTATCGACAGAATCATCTTTGACTCAGATTTCAACTACTTCCGAGAATTCGTCTCCTGGGCTACCAGCAACACAGCCCACATCTTATTCAACAGCATACTCTTCAAAAGAATTAACCCACGATCCTTCAACGGTATCTACCGATTCATCTTCGACTCAAATTGCAACTACTTCCGAGAAATTGTCTCCTGGACTACCAACAACACAACCCACATCTTATTCAACAACATACTCTTCAAAAGTATTAACCCATGATCCTTCAGCAGTATCTACCGATTCATCTTCAACGCAAAATTTGTATATTTCAAAGAATTCGTCTCCTGGTGTACCAACAACACAACCCACATCTTATTCAACAACAGATTCCTCAAAAGAATTAACCCACGATCCTTCAACGGTATTTACCGATTCATCTCCAACTAAAATTTCGACTACTTTCAAGAATTCGTCTCCTGGTGTATTGACAACACAACCCACCTCTTATTCAACAACATACTCTTTACAAGAATTAACCCAGGATCCTTCAACAGTATCGACCGACTCATCCTCTACTCAAAATGCAACTACTTCTGAGAATTCGTCTCCTGCTCTACCAACAACACAACCAACCTCTTATTCAACAACAGATTCCTCACAAGAATTAACCCACGATCCTTCAGCAGTATCTACCGATTCACCTTCAACGCAAAGTTTATATATTTCAGATAATTCGTCTCCTGGTGTACCAACAACACAACCCACCTCTTATTCAACAACAGATTCCTCACAAGAATTAACCCACGATCCTTCAACGGTATCAACTGATTCATCTTCAATTCAAATTTCAACTACTTCTAAGAATTCGTCTCCTGCAGCACCAACAACACAACCAACCTCTTATTCAACAACAGATTCCTCACAAGAATTAACCCAGGATCCTTCAGCAGTATCGACCGATTCATCTTCGACTCAAATTTCAACTACATCCAAGAATTCGTCTCCTGGTTTGCCGACAACACAAACCAGTTCTTATTTAACTACAGAACACAACCTACATCTTATTCAACAACAGATTCCTGCAAAAGAATAAACCACGATTCCTTAACGTATTACCGATTCATCTCGCAACTAAAATTTCGACACTTTCAAGAATTTCGTACTACTGGGTATTGACAACACAACCCACCTCTTTATTCAAACCAACATACTCTTTTACAAGAAAAAAATTAACCCCAGTTGATCCTTCAACAGTATCGACCGACTCATCCTCTACTCAAAATGCAACGACTCTGAGAACGTCTCCTGCTCTACCAAAACACAACCAACCTCTTATCAACAACAGATTCCTCACAAGAATTTAAACCCTACGATCCTTTTCAGCAGTAAAATCTACCAAAATCACCTTCATATAACTATAGTATTTTCAGACTAATTTCGTAATCTCTCCTGGTTACCAACAACCAACAAACCCACCTCTTATAACAACACAATTCCTCACAAGAATTAACCACGATCCTTTCACGGTATCAAACTGATTCATCTGGCAATTCAGAATATTTCAACTATTCTTCTTAAGAATTCGTTCTCCGCAGCACCAACCAACAACCAACCTCTTATCAACACACAGACTTCCTCACTAAGAAGTAACCCAGGATTCCTTCAGCAGTATCGACACCGATTCAGTGCTTTCGAAACTTCAAAGATTTTCAATAGCACATCTCCAAGAATCAACCCTCATACAACTTCACTCATCGTCTCCTGGTTTTGCGACAACACAAAACCAGTTCTTATTAACTACAGATTCTTCAAAGAATCGACAACATTAGATCCTTCAGCAGTATCTACTATTCATCTTTGAACTACAATTTCAAATACTTCAAGAATTTACTTATCTTTGGTCTAACTAGCAACCACAACCCACATCTTAATTTCAAAAACAGGCAGAATTCCTCACAGAATTAACCCACCCGAGTCGTTTCAACGGTGATCACCGAATCATCTTCAACCCCAGTTCAACTACTTCCGAGAAAATCGCTCTCCTGGACTACCAACACTCATCAACCCACCTCTTATTCAACAACACACTCTTCAAAAGAATGTATAGCCCCAGGATCCAGTTCCACGCAGTATCGACAACAGATAGTGGGACATCACTACACATGGAATACACAGAGGTCAACACGAAATATCAAAATGGGGACTATTAAATGTTTGTGTCTGTAACATAACAAAGATACCGTTTAAAGAAATAATTGAATTAAGAAAGCGAACATTTGCTGAGTCAAGAAGACGGAATTGTCGTCAACAGTTCGAAAGGCTCACAAGGCCCCGATGCCCTTATTCTTCTGCCTGTAATGGGTAAACTAGGTATCCGCTGTCATACCATAGTGGGTACGGTCTCCTTACGCCTTGCAGATATTTTCTCTGTATTCATCTTCATTTGTAAGTTTTTGAAACAAAACCGACGTCTTTGGATGTTCAGTCGATATTCAAAATTGCAAGAAAAATTCACGTATAGTATAATATTGGAGCACTATACAGATTTACGTTATGGCTAGATTCGAAGTTTAGATACATTGTAGTAAGTTAGGACTATGAGACCCCTACATACCATCGGCCTTGACTTATAGTGTTTATGTGACCGGTATGGATTCCTCTATCCAAAAATATCCATTTCCATCTTCCATGTCAAATATAACATATGGTAGGTCTATGTTGAATTGTACACGATAGAAACCTAATGAGGTATCGTAAATGGAATACTTTGCTGTCCATTATAGAGATCGACTGTATTGCCATTTGTAGAGATTGATAATTGAATATTGATATAAAGATGAAAATGGATTGTCACATTACAAGGACTAGCTGATCTATTGAACTAGTTTTGATAATTTAACTTTAATGTAGAGACAATATAACGAGCAGTTGATTCAACCTTGTAAATCCAAAACGTAAAGGCAAGAAACGAACCAGTGTCAATCTTGTAGAATTCCAAAACGTTAAAGACAAAGACCAAACGTTACAGTTGGTCAATCTTTAAATGTAAATTCCCATAAACGAAAGGCAAAGGAAACGAACTAGTTGGTCGAATTCTTGTTATAAACTTCCAAAAGTTCGTATAAAGGCAAAGATAACGAAACAGTTGGTTCAATCTTGAAAATTCCAAAACGAAATGCAAAGATTAGACGAACCAGTGGTCAATCTTGTATAATTCCAAAACGTAAAGGCAAATATAACGAACCAAGTGGTCAATCTTGTAAGTTCCTAAAGGTATAATAAAAAAACAGGAGTTGGGTAAACGATGAGCCCTGACCATAATAAAGTCTGTTCCAGAATCAGTGACTGGCAAGAGGGCATAGTTCTTTTTGCGGACTTGGTCACACCCCGCCGTGAACTCTATTTGTCTTTACGGAGTTATAAGTGTATGAAAAAACGGTAGGTAATAATTGCTATAAAACGCACATCGTTGTAAACGCCTCTGTTAGTAGACGGCATATACATTTAATTGCATATGACAAAAATCTATGTACATTTTGTCAAGATCGAAGCATGATGTTTATAGTTCGATTCCTGATTGCAATCTGGTAGCGATTGATAGCTTGATTGTTCACATTTAACATTTTTCTTTTATGACAAAACCCAACGAAAGTAACAGTTCAATCTTCCATGACAGACTTAATCACAGTCGTCAGACATGTCCATTATGAAGTAAAATGACCACTTTTTTTTAACCTGGACAGTGTATACGACATCATAATGAAGAACAAAATAAAAACACCCATAAAAGTGTTCAAATGCAATTTATTTTGTACTATAGACATATAAATCATCTGATAAGCATCGTATTGCAAAGATTCATACGACTCATACGTCTAAGGGCATACCGATCGTATTGAGACTTTTTAAAGCGAGCCAAAACTACTAACCAAAAAAGATGTTGCACGTCACATATGAATTCTCTAAAGTTCATCATATGGTATGAGGACCACATTGCTATACCATTGCTCGTCGTGTTTGATGAGGCAAGCTGTTGCGTAATTTATGTTCTCCGTACAAAAGGGCGATAAGTAACTTGCGTGTTTAAACAAAATCATATTTCGAAAAACATATTAACAAAAGTCGAGTGTGTAGGTTAACACAGAACACTCCGACAGGAAGTGAAGCAGGATCAGGTTGCCTGGAGGATATAATACCTGCTGTTGACTCGCGTCACAACCCGCCGTGTTCCCTTAGTCGGAAATAAAGTTAAACGGGTTACCCGTAAGCAAAATCTTAGTACGAAAAATGACAGATCTTAAGAAAGGGTATGAAACAGATCAGTCAACATATGACTTAAGGAAAAAATTGTTAATCGCAAACATGGTTGGAGTTTTATACGAGCCGTTAGAATTTGCGAAATGATGACTTGAAACGACATTTCTTATAACCCTGCAACAGTCAACTTTTTGGTTTAGTAGCTGACCTCGTTTTTAAAAAAATCATCATACGCATTGCATGCTTCTTGCGGTTATCGAATCGACTGAGAAACATACACACCATAAACAGAGCGATAGTTGGTACTGATTACTACATTAGAGAAAGAAAAGTTGGCGATTGCCAAAGTCAAAGTCATCACTTTATCAGTATAAGTCCTGTAGATGTCAATCTTGCCATAGATTTCAATAGTTAAGAAATATCCAATTATGAAAAAGCACACGTGTCAGATTTCTGTGGTGTCCTTATTCGAGTCGTCAGGATATATCAAATGAACATAATTGTGAATAATTATGATTTTTAATGCATAAGACGCATTCGATTCTATATACCTAATGTAAAGTGAAGGACATCGGCAAGTTTTTTTGTTTTTATTGCATAACAGTTTTCTGAACAATTCTTGCTTCGTATGTAATATAAAATTTAAAGTCGCCAGTAAGGGGGCACAATTATAGTGCCCATAAGAGATACGCAACATTTTGTAGGAAAGACGATGCTGTTTCCAAGACTACATACAAATACATATTGGATTAATACTAATAAGAAACCCAAGCATGCTCTTAATATTCTACTTCAAGCACTTGATGTATAAGCCTTGAGAGCCTCATGGTTTCATTTTGTTATGGACAAGTAATGTCCCTATCATAACTCTTTACTCAGAAAACATTTTTTAATACATATATATATATATAATTATTAATTTATATAATATATATATATATATTATATATACTATATAATTATATTATATTAAAGTTGCTTAGCTTATAAAAAATCTGGCAAACCATATCAAGAATATGTATGTGCCTATGGCCTCACCTTACAGCCGATTTGAAGGTCAAATATAGCTGTTACTCAAAAACTATGGTTAAAGACATGTTGACACAGATCATTTTTCTCCAAACGTTTTCTTGACTAAAATAAACCAATTCATAACAGAGCATTCTCTTTAACAAGCATCAAATAGAAAAACATCACAGCTTGAATTAGAGTCCAGCTTAAAGCTTGATCCCCGACTTTTGCCGATCTTTAATGATGATAAGGGATTACACGCGTTCTATACGTTCCGACTTTTGCCGATGCTTTAAAAGATGAGATAAAGGATTCACACGCGTTCATATATTCGTCTCCGACTTTTCCGACTTCTTTAATGAAATCGAGTAAGATTACACTGCGTCTATACGTTCCGACTTTGCCGATCTTTTAATTACTGATAAGTATTACATCGCGTTCTATACGTTCGACTTTGCCTACTTTAATGAGATTAAGGATTACACGCGTTCATAACGTCACTTGCCGAGTCTTTAATGCAAATAAAGCTTACAGCCGTTGTATACGTTCCCGACTTTGCCGATCTTAATTGAGATAAGGATTATCACGCGTCAACCTTCCCACTTTTGCATTCTTTAAGAGATAAGGATTACACGGCTTCTAACGTCCGACTTGCATCTTTTTAATGAGATTTAAGATTACACGCGGTTCTATTAACGTTTCCGACTTTTGCCGATCTTAATGAGATAAGTATACACGCGTTCTATACGTTCCGACTTTTTTGCCGATCTTTTAAATGAATAAGGATTACACGCGTTCTATACGTTCCGACTTTTGCCGATCTTTAATGAGATAAGGATTACATCCGTTCTATACGTTCCGACTTTTGCCGATCTTAATGAGATAAGGATTACACGCGTTCATATGTGTCCGACTTTTCCGATGCTTTAATGAGATAAAGGATTACACGCGGTTCTATTACGTCCGACTTTGCCGATCTTAATTGAGATAAGGATTATCCACGCGTTCCATACGTCACATAAAGATACAAAGCAATCGGGCTCTACAGTAAACATACCAATTGGATTGAAGATTTCACAGACAAATTTGTGGTGCTTCCTGATGAAATTTAAACATATGAATTTGAACCTTGATTAGGAAAAATGCGACCCATTTAAATTGAACTCTGATGGAAGCTTGAATGTGGAATGATATTATTCAATATCAATTTTCTCAATTTAGTGGCAGCACCATCCCATACATTTGTTATGAAGTCATAAAGTGCAATTAACAAATAACAACAGAAGGGTATTTAAATGAAAATAAAATACTGCCAGAGTATGTAGTTGGGTCAGGAACATAACAATACAAGTTCAATGCGATACATTAAATGCAAAATCTAGGCGCTCAAATATAAGATAATGCCGTAATACAATAGTGGCACCCGAAAAGACGAATGGCAGTGGGGAAACAAGACACCATATGGGGAAAAAGACACGCTGATGCCACAAAAAGGACGCTTGAAGCGCGTGAAAGTCTCATCGCAAACTACGGGCGCATATACGACCTGTGCGAATTACAAGATTACACAATCACATGTGGGTGATGCTACCCGGTGTAGACGGCGTGTCTACTAGATGGGGTCTCGCTGTCGTTGCCGCCCCGCCGTGGGGGTGTGAGACAGAGCAATGAGGTGTAAGAAAATGGACAGGCGAACAAAGGAGGAAACATAAAGCAGCCAACAGTAGTGACGGAGTGATAAGTGTGTAAGCGCAAAAACAAGGGTCGTGTGATAGCGACCGAGGAATGGCGACAAGATGACTAAACCGAGATCAGAGACGTGTGTGGGCAATCAGAGTGGTGTGTGTAACAAAATATGGGTGTCTGGGGTGTCCCAACGACGTAGAAATCGTGAGGGTGGGTGCCCATAGTGGTAAAATGCAGATTTGTACGATAATGTGAAAGAGCCGTAGATGTGTGTGGAGGAGAGGGATGAGAGATGAAAACTGGTAATGGTGATAGTGGACGAAACCCAACGACAACATGTTCTGCGACAGTATGAGGTGGAGTATACCCTGTGGGTGATGGGGAGGGCTATGGAGGACGTCAGAACCAATATGAGGGCTGCCAATAATGGAATTGGATATGGAAAGAGTCGTCCAGCAGCAGCGTGTGCCACCGAGGGGCATAATGTGCAGGATGCTTAAGCAAAGGTGTAAAGTCAGATGGTCTAATGTCAGCAGGAGCATCAAATTGTCGTGAAATCTTCATCCATGTGGTGATGGGGGGACGGTTAGCAGGGCCGATGGGTGTTAGCGGGGGGACGTAGGGAACGCGTGTTAATCGCGAGCGCATGAAAGATCGCAAAAGGCGAACGTAGAGAACGCGGGAAGCCTATCTGCATGAAAGAGTCGCAAAGCGTGAACAAGAACGCGGTAAGCCTACTGCAGAAAGATCAGGCAAAAGTCGGACGAGATAGAACGCGTGGAATTCCGTATGCGCAGAAAGATCGGCAAAAGCGAACGGTTATGAAACGCGGGTAATCCTATCAAAAAGATGCGGCAAAAGTCGAAACGTGATGAGACGCGTGAATCCGATCTCAGGTAAAGATCGGCAAAAGTCGGAACTATAGAACGCGTGGAAAGCCTGAGCCGCAAAAGATGCGGCAAAAGGTCGAACGTAGAACGCGTGTAATACCTTAGTCTCATAAAGATCGGCAATAAGGTGGGAACATAGAGAACGCGGTAAGCCGGTATCGCATTAAAGATTCGGCAAAATGGTCGGACGTACGAAACGCGGGAAACCGGACAGTAAAGAGTGCGGCAAAAGGCGGAACGAGGAGAACGCGTTTGCGTATCCCTGATCGTCATGTTAAAGATTTCGGCAAAAGTCGGAACGATGAAGAACGCGGGAAGCCTCAGCTCAGGAAAGAGCGGCAAAAAGGTCGGATGACGTGAAGAACGCGTGTAACCTGAGCCAATAAAGATCGCGCAAAAGGTCGAACGGTAGAGAACGCGTGGTAATCCTGATCGCAGGATAAGAGCGGCAAAATGCGGAACGGTAGAGAACGCGGAATTCCGTAGTTCAGAAGAAGCGGCAAAAGCGGGGAGCAGCTTGTAGTCGGACCAATGCAAGCGTGTGTGTATGAGCGGTTAAAGAGAAGGCGGTAGTGAATGGTGGTAATGTAAGCAAAGAAAACGTGTGGGCGAGAAGAAAGGATGCGGGGGCACAGGTTGCCGTGTTAACCAGGGTGGGGTGAGGAAAGGAGCAGTAGACACTGCAATCGCGGACAAAGGGGAGCCAGAATGGGCCCACATGTTATAGAGGCGTCGGGAGGAGGTAATTGATTTGTATATCGATATCGGCTTCATCTCTGGTGGGGGTGTAACCGGCCTATTCGGTAGTTTTTTTTTTGAACATATAATTAAGAATGCTATCCGTTGAGCTATGTTAGGATGTTATTTTCAAAAGAGTCCTGGTTGGTACGATTATTCTGATGGGCGTTCCCAATTTGATCATGCCGATCGAATGCTGTGACTATGCGACGGATCTCCAACGGAAATCATAGAGTCTGTAATCTATCGGGTGCGGGTCTGTTTGCCGTTGGGGGTTTGGCTTATGGGTTCCGGGTGCTGATCTAAATTGATTCCTGAGTGCCTGGAGTCTGTGATGGCGTGTATCGACGGGTAAGCGTCTGTCGTGCTGACGCCTGCTGCTGGCGAGGCTGCCCACGCTCTGCTCTGGAGCCGGTTGAGCGAAGCGTCCTCCTGTGTTCGCTCTCGGTGTGGGCTATGTGCAGGCTGTCGCTGGGCCTGAAGTTTATTATAGTGTGTTTTTTTTATTAGTAATTGCGGATCTGTGACTCAACGTGTAGGTGGGGCCCTTCATGGAGCTTAGGCGTAGCATTGTCTTTATCTTCGTGGTTATTCTATTACTCCTGTTTATGACGGTCTGTAATGTATCTTTGTCGGCGCGCGAGTGTATATTGACTTGATTTCCGATCTAGCCCACTGTGGTTCGGTGTTACCTTCAAAGTTCTCGGTTGATTCATTAGCCGTTGCGGCTATATGTCCTCGAGCTGGATCGTTGATTGATACGTTCTGACTCATGACTGGGTTCTCACTCTCGCCGCAACGATTCGACTGCCAAGATTTTTTAAAGAACTAAGCGAACTTTATTATATAAATATATAGTTATATATATATATATAGAGTTAATCCTATACACCTGTAAATTCTATATTAGTATATTACCTGATTATATATATATATGATTAAAAATGTTTCGAAAGCAGTATGAATAGGACACTTACACCCTTGTCCATACAAATGAACAAACATGAGGCTCTCAACCTTATACACCAAATGCTCTGAAGTAGATAGTTGAAGAGGCATGACTGGGTTTCTTATAGATGAATACAATGTATTTGTATGTTAGTGCTGTGTGGAAACCATGTTCTCCGTACAATCTGTTGTAGTTTCTGTATGGCACTAGATTGTGGCGGCCACTACTGCCAGACTTAATTTATATTACCATACGAAGCAGAACTTTGTTCAGAAACTGTTATGCAATGAAAAACAATAAAAATACGTGCCGTGTCGCATTCACTTTAATATAGGTCTAATAATAGTACGGATGTCTTAGGAATATGAAAATCATAATTTCGACAATTATCGTTCATTTGATATATCCTGACGATACTCCGAAATACTGTACAGGGACACGCCACATGGCAAGTCTAGACACGTGTTGCTTCATAATTGGATATTACTTTAAATTGACATTTTTTTTTTTTTCTAGATGGCAGATTACATCTACATATATTATGACTAAACGTTTATTGACTTTGACTTGCAATCGCCAACTTTTTCTCTTTGTTCTTATTTGTTAGTCAATGTCACCACATATCGCCTGCTTTTATGGTGTTATGTGCTTCTCAGTCGCGTTATTTCGAACGAAGAAGCATTGGCCATGCGTATGATGATTTTCTTAAGAACGAGGTCAGTCTACTAAGCCCAAAAGTTGATGTGCTACGGTTATATCACTAATGTGCTGGTTCAAGTCATCATTTCGCACGGATATTCGTTTACCGCGGTCGCTGTGGTATAATAACCAAGTTGCGTATATCTAAATTCTTTTGTTCCTTAGATCCATATGTGACTGATTAGTCTCATATCCCTTTCGTAGACGTTCGATTTTCGTACTACGAAATTTGTGCACTACCGGGTAACCCCGTTTACTTTATCTTCGACTACAGAATCACGGCGGGCTACCGCCTGTGTACCGATTCAACTCAGAGATATTATTGTTATCCTTCCAAGGCACCTGATCCTGCTTACTTTCTGTCGAGTGGTCTGCTGGTAGTAACTCGCATCGTCACTACTTCTGTATTTTCTACTATGTTTCGAATATTTATTGTTGTTATAACACCAAGTTTTTTATTATTTCTGCCCTTTTTGTACGGAGAAATAAGATAGGCGCAACAGTCTGCCTCATACTGACGAGCGTGCAATTGGGTAGTAAGATGCGTCCTCCATTACGCATAGATGATTTAAACGAGATTCATTTGTAAGCGTGCAAACATCATCTTTTTGGTTAGTAGTGGCCTCGCTTTAAAAAGTCCTCATACGCATCTATGCCTTGCGTTATCGAGTTCTAATGAACTCTGATACGATGCTTAATAGATGGATTTTATGTTTAGTACAAAAATTAAATTGCAGTTGAACATTTTATGGGTGTTTTATTTTGTTCTTATCTATATTGTCATTAACAACTGTCCAGGTAAAAAAAAAAGTGGTCATTTTGATTTCATAGGAATGTCTGACGAGCTGATTAACGTCCTTCATGGGAGATGAATGTACTTTCGATGGTTTTTTCATCAAAAGATAAAAATGGTAATGTATGAACAACAAGCCTATCAGATTCGCTACCAGATGCAATCAGAATCAACTATACAATCATGCTTCGACATTGACAAACAGTATAGATTTGTCATATGCAAAATTAATGTATATCTCACAAAGCTTTCACGATGTGTTTTTATAGCAATTATTCCTTCCGTTTTTCATTACACTTAAACTCCGTAAAGGGACAATAGGTTCACGGCGGCGGTGTGACCGTCGACAAGAAATATTGCACTCTTGCCAGTCACCTGATTCTGCGAACAGCACTTTTTTGGTCAGGCTCCTCGTTTCCAAACTCCTGTTTTGTATTATATTTAGACTTACAAGATTGACAGCGTGTTCGTATATTTGCCTTACGTTTTGGAATTTACAGATTGACCTCACTTGGTTCCGTTTATCTTTGCCTTACGTTTTGGAATTTACAAGATTGACCACTGTTCGTTATCTTTGCCTACGTTTTGGAATTTATGCAAGATTGACAACTGTTCTGTTATTCTTTGCCTTGACGTTTTTGGAATTACAAGATGTACCATGCTACGTGTCTTTGTCCTTTACGTTTTGGAATTTACAAGATTGACCACTTTGCGTTACTTTGCCTTTACGTTGTTGGAACTTTACAAGATTTGAAATCACCGCTTCGTTCATGAATTTTCTTCTACTATAAAGTTAAATATCAACACTATTCAATAGATCTATCTAGCTTCCTTGTAATGATGCAATCCCATTATTTCATCTTATAATCAATATTCAATTATCAATCTCTACAAAATGCAAATAAACATCGACTCTATAATGCACAAGCAAAGTATTCACCATTTACTGATATCCTCATTAGGTTTCTATCGTGTACAAATTAAACAGCGACCTACAATATGGTTATAGAATGGGAAGAGTGAACATGGATATTTTTGGATAAGAATCAAACCCGTCACCGATAACACTAAGAGCAGCGATGTCCTACGGTCTCATAGTCCTAACTACTACAATGTATCTAAATATCGATCTGACCATAACGTAAAAAATCTGTATAGTGCGTCCAATATTTATACTATACGTGATTTTTCTTCTTGATTTTGACCATATCGACTGATCATCCAATGACGTTGTTTCAAAATATCTTACAAATGAGAGATGATACAGATGAAAATATCTGCGAGAGCGTTAAGGAGACCCGCTACCATGGGCTATGACAGCGATACTAGTTTACCCATTACAGCAGACGAATAACCGCCAGTGAGTCTATTCCGGGGCACTGTGAGCTTTCGAACTGTTGACGACAATCTCCGTCTTCTTGACTACAAATGTTCGCTTTCTAATTAAATTATTCTTCTAAACGTGCTCAGTTTATGTCTAACAGACACACAAATACAGTTTGAATAGTCCCATTTTGATTGTTTGACCCTGGTATTCATGTGTAGTGATGTCACTATTGTTTCGATACTACGCTGAAGGATCCTGGGTTAATTCTTTTGAAGAGTGTGTTGTTGAATAAGAGGTGGTGTGTTGTTGGTAGGTCCAGGAGCGATTTTCGAAGTAGTTGAAATGAGGAGTTGAAGGATGGAATCGGTAAGATACCGTTGAAGGAATCGTGGTTAACTTCTTGTGAGGAAATCTGTTTTGAATAAGATGTGGTGTGTTGCTAGTAGACAAGATAAAAGAATTCTCTGAATTATTTTGAAAATTAGTAGTTAAAAGTGAATCAGTAGATACTGCTGAAGAGTCTTGTGTTCGATTCTTTTGAAGAATCTGAGTG
>CAJDSM010152115.1:0-18335 GCA_903981925.1 Ostrea lurida
AGATACTGTGAACACACTCACCCTGATGAGCGCTCGTCTAGCTTTCCCCGATAAACTCCCCAGTCCGAGTTTACTGGTCCCTGGATATGGATTACTGGTAGAGGGGGGCTGAGTACCAGTTTTGTTTGTCTCTCCATCAACACTGGACTCATTAGCAGGGGGCAGAATACCAGTTTCGCTTGTCACATTCGTAGGAGATGGTGTAGCAGCCTGGCTTGTCTTTACATCAATACTGGACTCATCAGTGATTGGATCAGCAACTGACTGCTCTAATTCCGGTAGGACACCGTCCGCCATCTGTCCACGAAAACAAATCATCAGCAGATTAGTCAAGTTTAATGATTGAATAATTTTAACACCAGCTACTAAAGCTTTAGCCTTACTAAACACGATCTGATCTGTCATTTTCAGATCGGATTCAATGTTCTAGTTTGTAAATGAAGTCACCCTTTCTCGACAGCTTGTTGAAAGCGAGTAGAGAAATTAAATCTTATTGTATGACAAAATATAATTATGAATTCATTCACATTACATTCATATATATTTCATTAATGGTATTTACAGCAGCAACACAACCTTTCATGTGCATAACTCTTATCATAATGGACCCAAGCGATTTTGGCAATTTCCATCACCATGTATTGACGTTGATGGGTTTTAAATTTTCTACAAGAGCACCATGCATTAATGAAAGCACACAATATTTCCTGATCTGACCATGCAATTCTTTCTACTTACAAATTAATTTTAGAATTTCCAATTCAGTTTTGGTCTTTAAAGCATGTGGTGAATGTTAATTGACTGTTATAGCACCTTCCTATGTGCAGTTGGAGGTTTCATGTCTCCAAGATGGATTAGCAGTGACATCACTAACGAGGGTTAACAATGACTGCAAATGACTGTAAGTGTAATTTTAATTCATTAATTGTAAAATAAAATTTTCAAAACCTTACTGCACATCTACAGAACACTGATCACTTTCCAAAAGATAAATAGAGGAGCTCGATTTGGGAACTAGGTTTTGATTTAGAGAAAACATATTTTTGCCCCCATGATGCACCTGAAGGGTTTTCACATAATCTGAGCAAACGAGTGTAGCAGACAGTATATTGGGAACTTATACTGCCTTGCTAGGGAGCTAGCTTTTCTGGCGATGTGGTAGAGTGTCTCTCTTGATCACTCAAGTTAAACAATGGCGAGCATGCATGGTCAGCATGTGGATGGGTGACCGCTACACATTACACTAGTGTATTAAATCAACAAAGACTGCTTTAGAAAATTCTTTAATTGCAAGCTTACTTGGAGGAAACAAAAATAAAGTTTTAGAGTTTTCCAACCTATTTTGGTTTACGGACAACTACGCTTTCTTTAAGTTATTTATAAGCGGATGGACTTATCTTAAATAGTGGAAATTCGTACAAGCGTTTGGTTATCCCCTCGCAACGAGTTGGCGGAGGGAGATAAGCATCTGCTTAGCCGTTGTGTGTGTGGGGGGGGGGGAAGAGGGGGAGGAGCATGTGGGTGTTGTTGTGAGTGTGTGTCCGTAGAAACATACGATAAGAAGCAAATACTTCATCAGAAGAATCACTCCAAAACTTCCATAAATGTTTGCCCATGGAAAGAGTATGAACTCTAATTGATATTTCAAGGTCAAGGATCAAAAAGTGATCAAGGTCACTTTAGCGACTATTGACTAAAATTCTTGGAACGAAAGTATAGATGGACTCAGTATTTATCAGATCGATGCTCATCAACCTGTACACGAAAGTTATGGTAAAGAGAGATGGAATGGATCACTATATGAATTTCTAAGGTCAGGCAATAAGGGTCTTGTCAATAGGCAGTACATCATTGAGACATTGACTAAAGTTCGTTTGGTGTTGAACAACCGATGAGATATTTCGGACATTCTGTCAAGAGATTTCAATTCGCACAACCCTTACACAAACTGTTGTCTTTCCCAGTTAGCATGACTGAAGGAGATTTGGCGAACCCTATTGCATACTTTCGAAGTTGCTAAAGTGGTCAAATAGGTTCAAGGTTCCCCTAACTGGTGAACATAAGAGTTTTTTATCTTGAAAGTTCATGTGAGCAAAGATAGAGGTCATGTGGCACTTCGGTACCATGAAGATAATCTTCATCCGTTGACACTAAATTTGTTTTGGCCCATAGGAGAAGGGGATTGACCCATATTGATTTACATAAGGTACAAACTGTCTAAGACTCACTATAAAACTATTAGTACCCTTAAAATCAGTTGTAACATAGATAGGAGGAAGTAAAGAATTCATCAAGGAATATTCTATACACCTGCCACAAATGTTGCTCATGGAGGAGAGGTCATAAAGCCGAGTCTCTGATTTTCCAAGGGATCAAGCGAGCCAAAAAGGACGAACGCGATCACTAATATATCCTTGACTATGTTGACTTAAAAATTTACTTACCTAGGTGATCAACCAAAGTCCTAGAATGTTCGGCATCTTAAATTAGAGTGATATAAATCAAATCCTTTCACAGATGTTGCCCTAGGATAGGGGTAAACCAATATGAATTTTCAAGGTCAAAGTCAACTATTGACTATTGGTTTAAATCAATCTTCACAGTTGTGAGTGCGAAGATGAGACGATGCGATGATGTACGCTTTCATTGTTGTTGCTCTGTTTGTTGGAATACTGAACAACAGTGACTTCAACATTGAAAAACTCATCATGGTAGTTTAACTACTGCTTGAATAGCCCATTGTCAATTTAGCAGTTCGACTGGTATTGTCCCAAATTGCTTCATTATATAGCTCTATGATCTTAATTACTCGAAAAATAATTGCAAGTACGTATTTGCGGCTTTCTCCTATGTAGTTAGCATTCGTTGAAAAATTATGAGGGTTGTAAGAAAAAATATAAAGTAGTAGATATTATACGGATTAAACTTTGGTCCTGTAGAACTAAAAGCCTCTACTGACCTTTTGTTGAAATCTAAATTCTCTCAGCATTATTGTTTGTTAAAAAGCAGGCTGCTTCCAAACATTGATACAAAATAGAGGTTACGCACTAACGTGACTACTGATATTTATTCGTTTTGTAGTATAATTTTAACCAACTATTTTCGAAAACACCGCCTTGATGATAACATGAGAACCATATTCGATCGGGTCAAAACACATTAGTTTTTTATAAGAGATATTAGAAAATGGGCTTACTTACGTTGGGAGTTGCAAGTGAATCAAGATGAGCAGAAAATAAAGCACCATTATCTCGAGCATCCTCATGAAATGTCTATCGCTTCAGAAAATTTTCAGATAAATAATGGATGTATCTATAAGAAGATATTCTGAATTCATTAGGAATTCAAAAGTACGTGTTACGTCACTAGCGTGTTTATTGAGTTAAAAATCATTATAATGCTCCTTTGTGCGCATAATAAATAATATCTCCAAGATGAATTGCTGAGAAATTAAAGGGATGTGCATGGTCCCAAATTATTTTTCCCGTGTAGTTAAACAATAACATTAATAGTATACTGGTTTAAATTCCTTATTAGGTACTGTAAGTAGTGGAAAAAAAAATTAAATAATTGTATAATTGCTATAGACATTAATTTATTATGGTCATTATTGTAAACCATAGGTACTGAGCGTGCTTATGGCTTCTTACTATAGAAAGAGGGAGGGGAGGGTCATTGAAAAATGATGTGCAGTGTAGATTAACGTTGGAGCACCCGTTTATTTTATATCATTTCTTCTGGACTTTTCTTCTCAACCAACTTCAAGAAGAGTTGTGTTACTCCTCGCTTCTCTGGAAAAAATATTGAAGAGCACCAAAGACATAATTGGCGATAAAGAAAATAACATCAATAAAATTTCAAGATATTCTCAATATATGTTTAAAATGGGAGCGATAGTAAATATTGTGGATAATTAAATTACCTTAAATGTTTTCAGTAGGGAAAATAATATATCGCAAATTTCTATATAGTTGCAAGCTCACGACAATATAACACTAAATGAAAAAGATCGTAATTGTTGAGAGAAGGCACAATTTCTTTTGTCATTTATCATTATAATATTTGTTCATCATGTTAATGCATAGATAAAAAAAAAATTGAATAATAGCAACAATTGAAAAGTAGGTCCTATGCACCCCGTCCTTTATACGTATTCGTGAATTGAAAAACAAATATGTTGAAGTGTATCTCAAAGTTAAACCAAAAAGTGTTTTTATATTTTGATAAAAATTCCCATAATGTAGAAAAATACTCCGTATTCAATGCTGTATTTGAGAGATATTTGTCATAGCCAACGCATAGTATATTGCTCGTTTATACCTCGAACCCGAGGGTGTAAGCCAATTAAGGTGTATAGCTGGTCATTCCGAGGAAAAAAAAGCGCTACTCAATAGCAGCTGCCTGCACCCCTCGAGCCATTAATAACAATAAAAATATATGTGTGCCTTGTCCCGATTCTTTTACTTTAACATACTTCCCTGTGCACGGGGAATCGTCTAGTAACGTGTTATCCCTCGTGTTGAGAGGAAAATACTTGTATTAACCGCACAAGTTTGCGTTTGAGCTGCCATGCTGAGGGTCCGCCATAGTCTTACGTGAATAACTGACTTTATAGTATAGAAGGATTGCCAACCATAGCACATTATCCCTTCGCTGGGTTGCATTCCGCGTACCGGTATCTTCAAGATCCTGACCCAGAGAAGGTTCCTGATGCACATATTTGGGAAGATCAAATGAGTCTAATATGCTTGGTGCTCCATTAATGGGTCCACATATGTACGACATTACCCGAAACCGCAGAGCTCTGTTTAACCAAACCCTCTTAGAGGGCTCAGTGGTAGCCAAACTAACCGACCTAGGAAGGCACAATTTCCAACCGACGCATCATACTACCCTCACATACCATATTTTAGGAGAGACATATTGAAGTAGGATAGAAAACCAGTGCCTGGACACGAAATGGGGTTGTTCTGGAAGAACTCACCATATGTCTCCTCTGTACGAACTCAGTAAATTGCATATCCACTAAAGAAAGGAACTACCACGAGAATATAATAACTTAACAATCTGCCTCTCATATTTGTTTGGGGGATATTATTTGACTTAATAATTGGACTCTAATGATGAAGCAAGTCCAGGCTGAAGGTCAACTTAGCAAATTGTTTATTTATGAAGTCACTAAAACTCATTGCCTGAAATGAACTGTCATGTGACGTTAAAAGTGTATATTCGTCAGCATTTTTACCTTGTGACATATTATAGCAAAAAAGTTGTTACCATTAATCATAAGTGTCTGTCATATAGGTGTGTATATTGAATACGAATCACCGTTATTCAGAAATATACAGCATAGATGGTGAGCAATGCGTACATGATAGCTTTTATGGTGTTATAAAAGCATGGTAGACTCCATACCTACCTCCAGACTGATAAAATGTGTTACGATGTTGCTAATGGCTTAACAAACAGATATACTCTGTTTTAAGTCATCAATTTCTAATTCGCTAACATTAATGCTAGCTTTGAAAAATTATAAATGATAATTGCTTGACGTGTTCATGTTATTAAATTCCATCAAAACTATTACGCTTTAATTGATGCAGTATAACCTCCTTGCTGTAACTGGATTTGCTTTTCAAACTCTGTTTGTGGTGAACTTATGACTCGTCGATGTTTCGTAACAGACACTTGCCGACGGTTTACCCCGCGTTTTTACTTGCTTCAACTACGGAGTATCCACGGCGGGTCGGATTGACCCGGTCAGCAGAGAGGATGTTTAACTCCTCCATGACACCTGATGTCTAATTCGCTTGTCGAGGTCCGGTGATTGCACTTACACTCGATTCATTAATATTGTTTTTTGGGACTTGATGATATAGGTAAGTCGGTCATTAACACGACTTGGTTAAGCATCGACCAATAGTATATCTCTAATATAGGTAGTGAGACATGATAAAAAATATCTCTCCCGCCTACTTAAGAAAGTTTACGTTACTTGGTTGTATAACTTTTTCTAAATCTTTGCCATGAGTTCAACTATAAAACACAAATCAACATGAATAATGTAATTAGTTCGATAATAGATCTAATATCCAAAACCATCTCTTGAGTCTGTCTAGTTTAAAGTTTGTGAGTTCATCATTGTATAATCAACATGGTCATCTCAAAAGGCAATACTTGGTTGTTCTTCTCTGAAACATGTATAGTTGTGATTTATAAACAAGTAAGCAGTAAGTCCTATATACAGCGACCATTAGTATTCGTTTAAGTTGTCCGTCAGAATTGTAACTCCTCGGGCCAGAGAGTAACAATTGTTGCGGAACAGATTTCTGATATCTCATTGATGAAGCAACACTTGAACTTTATTACGAAATTTCACTTAAACATATTTGGTCAGATTCTAGATTCATCTTGTGTTAATGTGAATGTCGCGAACATCAAAAATTGGAGAGCAATTTTTATACCGTTTTACAGTTATTATTTAGCATTTAGTAAGGATTTTCTAATTATTCGGCAAGCACGCAGGCACTAGAAGAAACTGATATTTTATTTTTTTCTTCAAAATTGACGTTGTATCGATGATTTGAAGGTCTTATCCATGAGCTAGATATTGTTAATTAAAAACAAAATCCAGTATTATTACTTCTTGTCAGTGCAACTCCACGTTGTATACTTCCATAGACACGAGCAATGCTCCCCGAAAAAAGAGTGTATCTTTAACACTGAAAAATACATTAGCATTATACTGAAGTCCAACATTGTTCAAGCCACCCACCCAATTCAATTTTAATATACCAGACTGGCTATGAACCACTTAAACATGACTGCGCATATCCGCATCCATAAATTGTTACCATTCAAAATATTGGAATCTGTGTATGAAGATATTCACACATGAATGGACACTCATATATATGTCGGTGAGGGAAGAAGCGCCCAGTGAATCGGGTCTAATAGGGAAATAAAGCAGAACATATAGTGTCGGGCTCATAAGATTGGTGAGATATTTAAAAGCGTTGAGTCATCCTTCCAACCTTCTTCTACCATAAACATTTTAATGTCCCAGTAACTCCAACCACTCCAATTAAATGTGATCTCTTATGCAAACCTAAATTAGATATGAGGAATACATTAGAAAAATGATTAAATAATTAATCATCTACAACCAAAAGACAATCGGTCACAAATTCATTTTAATACAAACCATTCACCAACTCTCTGATTAACCCAAGAAGCCCAGAGATAATATATATGGCTAGACGGAGAAGTTAATAAACTGTAGGGAAAAAATAGTAAACAGTAGGGCACAGAAGGACTTTATCCACTTATAAGGTGAATTGACAGCAGTAATTCCTTGAACCTGACGACAAATATAACCACCGTGAGAATTATGGAATCAGCAATACGGGATATTTCATCCACCCAAACAGGGTCGTCTTGTACATACTACATTATGTCTGAAATGTTGGAATGATAGAATGATATTATATTGTTTATTGCACATACTTATGAGTCTGTAAAAAACGTTAACGGGGATTCATCCTTCTTCAAAACAGTAAGTATGAGGAGGCAATCGTGAGATTCATCAGCTAAACTCAGAAACATCAATGCCGATTTTCAGGATACTAGGATGTTTACTATTTGACTCGCCAATTTTAGAACCTAGCGTGAAAAGTGAGAAAAAAGATTAGTCCAGATTGCATCCCACAAACAACCTAAAATTGCGGTTCATCTTCAATCCACCGTCCACTTCCATTACTACTAGTTTCCATTTGCGAAAAGCTTATTGTTGAAATTACAAGAATAACACAATACAGAATGGAAGACGCCTCTCAACTTGGATCCTACAACGGACACCGCCCGAGAGTACAGACCTTAGAGGAATATGAGTTAGCGAGGATGGGTGTCCCTATCACACGGACTACTTTGGTTTAATTCCTGTGATGGAAAAGTGAACTTGCCTCGAAAGAAAACCTCCGGTCGCGCTTCCGTAACATCTTAAAATTTTGACAATAAAAGGATCCAGTATGCTTCGATAGTCACATCAAACAACCCCAAATAGTCCTCTCTCAAGCTATAAAAAGAAGAGTACAGTCCTCATTCCGCTTTATTTAAAGCAGAATCAATCCGATCTACGTCTTTGTATTCATACAGATCTATGAATTCACCTATTGCACCCATTATTTTAATTACAAATACGATTGGCTGCGCGATAAATGATGCCTAGATTATGTGAAACAATACAACGAACATCCTCTCAAATGTGTTGAACATAGCTTCCTCGTTCTCTCATATTCCAAAATTTACTGGTTCCGAACTGGTCATTATCTACCTTTGAAACTCAAAGCTGAATTTTGAATGGCGATCCCAAAATAGAGCATGTACTAGATACTCGTTAAAAAGTATAGCTTAATTAGGTCCAACTAAGTGTAAGCGATTATTAATGTGTTACGAATGTTGTAGTGTAACAGACTCATTCGAATAACTCTAGAAAAAATTAATTCCGTAGAGAGGTGTTAATACATCGACAATCCACTTTCAAAGATACCGTGCTCCTACTGAGAGATTCCCTTACAATCTTGTCCACAACGAGACCGTTTGTTTAAAATCATATCGATGTTGATGCTTAAAATTGTTACTATTTTAGAATGTATAATTGACAAGATTATTGATACTCATAAGTTGCAAATTTGCAAATCTATATCGACTAGTATGCACAGGACTCCAGACCCCTATTTCGCATATATGAACGAAAACTATAAGATTAAATCTGATCTACATATTTACAATGACATAGACAGAAAAAAAAGTTCAGGTGGTTAAGCTGAAAAACATTCTTCTTTCCCGCCATATAAAACAAAGGAAAATGGTGTATAATACATCGAATCAAGACATACAAAACGATGGCCATACTCTTAAGACACTGTTTAATAACTCACGTGAACACAGGTGCTATAGAAGATCCTAATTGGTATACCTGGAGAAAATATTGGTTTTATCTTTTAAGCTGACTCAGAAGTTTCTCCCAAATGCACTTAATTTCTGCATCTATACACTTTTAATTACAAACAAGAATAGCTATATATTTAATCCTTACCAACCCATTCGCTACTACGTTAGACAATTGTGACATGTCGAGTACTGCTAATAATTCTTGCGACTAGCGTTTGCTTTGGTCAGTGGCACATCTGGATTTAGTTTCATAAACGTTATCTTTAAAGAAAATTTCACAGTTAGATCAAATCGGAACCTCATTTATCTGTCATATAAAGAGAGCCGGCATAGTGTATTGAGACCTCCCTTCGAAAAGAAGTGAGGAAAAAAAGTAAGGATAAGGGAATATAGGGGCGAATTTCAAAAGATACAACAAATAATGATTACAATATCAACATACATTAAATCTTCTAATGGGTTAACATTATAAAAGTGGAGTAAGTGATGTTGGGTATATAAAAGACATACGAGCAATGAATTTTAGTTAGGTTACAAGAGATAAGTGTATTCATGAATGAGAAAATGCACTAAACCTTACATCAACCGTCACGCGTTGAGAATAAACTGGTGTTACTAGAAACGCGACTATCAGATTAGATAGGATACAGGTTCCTCTAATATGTCATGTATTCATCCCCCGGGCGGTTTCATGTAACTGTTACAGAAACCAGTAAGTCAATGACGTACTTTTCAATTGTTGGACGTCATATGGGGGTGCAAAAGTGCCACCAGAGGGATGGGTTAACACTTATATTCAAGCGCACTGTGCATTAAGTTCACGGGAAGCCTTAACTAAGCTGTAAAGTATAATTGGTTGAATGATAGATGATGAGTGCCTAATATTGAGGACTAGAGGTCACCATTTAACCAGCCATCACTTCTAATATTTCTTCTCACTAACAAGGTGTGTATACATAAATAATATCTCCCCGGTTAAGGATACTCCATCAGACCTCAAAATATATATGAAGGATCCGGCCGGACAAAAAATTGTTCAAATGAAATGACATATTCATGAATTTCATTAGTGGAAGAAAAATAACGCCGACTGTGGAGTTCTTCTAGGACTGACTTCAGTGTCTGAATGGACAGTGTCGATAACTATTGATGGTAACTATATAAAAATTGCCCGTATTTAGTCCCACAATTAGGCTGGGGCGAAAAATAGAATCCCAAAAAAAAGGAAAACGTCTAGTGAAAACTTTATCTCTGTCTGCCTTTGCTGAAAGCGCTTCACGGGGCTCCACGGCGGGTCGTGTATACGGTAAAGCAGAGAAGAATATGAAACTCACTCCCGGCACGCTATCCTGGCCTCAAGCATAAAATTTGGTCGGTAGTTCGTTGTGCACTTACTACTATCTGATTTTAGTGAATATAATGACAGTTTTGGGGATTATTATGAGAATATCTTCACTGCGATAATCCAAACCATTTTCGTTTTTACTTCGCCATCCCTTTTATTTTATATTGCTGTAACTGTTGAGAATACATTTATAATTATCATCAATAAACTGACGAAGACTTTTTCAGAATCCCAGTTTTTCGGGAAGGGTTGGTATCTTTTTTTTCAACTGACACTCCACGAATAGATATCTGTAAAGAAGTCATTTTGGGATTTGGGTTAGGTTGGGTACTTCGTTGTACTCGACAGGGCAATGCGTAATAGGCCTGTAAATTGTTATAAGGTACATGAAGCCTTACCACAACAATAGCCAAATTTCTGCATTCTAACCAACTTCTTATTGAAGGCCAAGAGTCAATTTCTGCAACTAAAATAATGCCACTGTTCGCAATCCTACAATCGCTAATTGGACATAGGTAAATGTAGACCAATCTTTTCATCTACTGAAACTTTGCACAACAGGAAATTATAGAGGATGTTGCGAGAGCCCGAACGTTAATTGCCTGAGTTATCTCTTGTGAAGTTTCCGAGAAAGAAAAAATGGTAAAGGATATAACAGCAAGGACGGGAGCAGTTCAACTGATAATATGCCCACCAAGGACACTGATTCAACATGGAAGGGCGGAATATAAATAACTACTGGTACCCGTTATCAAATACCTCTGAGAAAATAACATGTCGAACACATGGCCAATTACGCGGAGCATGAATGCTTCAAAGCCTTGTGATAAATACTATTATGGTCTTCATAATTGTCTAATGAAGACATGGAACACAGCTTATAGTCAAGGTTCTCTCAAATAGTTTTACATAATCAAGAAAATTAAACATAATTTAAAAACACACGACCACTGGTTTATTGGTTGTATCTATTTCATTCAAATCATTAGAACGATGCCTCTTGTATGTTTAAGTAGTTGGTCAACCCATATATTCTTCATCTCACGGGCGTTAGATTGGACTACTCCCTAGCACTCCTATAGTAAGATTTCAACTCCTATTAGCCAGATAAATGGATTCCCATTCTCGTTTAACTCTACAATAATGCTTATCTCGATGGTCAGATTAATGTATTTTCAATAAAATATTCTTGGTAGATCACTCTGTTAGAGATATTGGGTTTTGTCAAAAACACGGGGGAATTTCTATTATCCTTTATTTTTCAAACTAAAATTGGGGGATATATATATCTGCATGGAATATAATTGATATATCATTACATAATTTTACTGCTAGACCAAAGTGGGATCCGGAGTTATAGTAATGATAGGACTCCTCAGAATCATTCCCAATACCGCGTCCCATACAAGGAGGCGGCTTTGAATTGGTACGGGATGGGTGTCTGCTTCGGAATTGAGGACCGAAAAAAAATTGAGGAGAGGGTCTTCGGCGTTACTGACACTGAACATTCCCTGATGATAACGATATAATTTGATCTGAATATAGATGATGTAGTCCAACATAATTGCGATCCGTGGATACATCGAATAAGCAGTAAGAGAGCCCGATGTGAAGACAACTCTGCCAATACAGAAATTATAATAATAAAGTCTCTTCTCTGACCTCCATGGAACACTAAAAGCGCCAGTAGAGGTCTATCGCGGAGACAACTCTAGGCTCTAAAATGGTATACCAAAGTGAGGCCCATCTCGCATCGTAGGCACAACTCCGCAGGTAATAGCGTATATCGACTCCATGACTGAGAAGTGAAATATTATTCGAAAGGGTGGGGGAGCGTTATACAACACATATTTGAAAATCAGAACTTAAAATCAATCTAATCAAAATTTCCCTGGCTAAAACGTCGTTGCAAAGAGTTCCAGTTGAATCAGTGCGTTTACATTATTCTACCTAAAACCTAGAAATAAATTTCTGTGCAGGCGAAAATACAGCTTCAATAATTGCCTTCAAATCTCTAGCAAATCTCGACCCCGATCCAATCAAAGTCTACAAGCATGATATAAAAAGATATAAACCCTTTGGAGATGTCAATTGATTGATTGACTTGAGTTATTCTAGATTGTTATTACTTTGTTTTGGCATTATATTATTTCAAGCCATTTTCACTTAGGACTACTGATAGTCCACCTCAATATTGAAAAAATAATTCATCAGATATAAAATAATCATTAGGCCTGACGAATAAAATTAAAGAAACAAATGGAATTATCTTTTTCATGAGAGCGTAGCAAAAATTAAAAACATTCATACACACAGGTTAATGGTCAGTTATAGTCTACTGACAAGTGTTCGCACAATGCTGAGAACTCTTGATGTGTTTATACATAAACAATTGTTAACCGTGTTTTCATACAGCAAAACTTACTACAAAATTGCTCCGGAGAGACTTAACACAATCTTGCATCTATAGGGACTATAGGTAACGTCATAGCAGCATGAGATGGCTCACCAAAGTCAAAACAGGGAGTCGATTGTAGCGTATACATATTCCTAAGGCGTAGGCAACCTAAGATCCCAACTTGTTTCGTGTCCCAATTTTCTAATTTGGGACTTACGAATGATCAGAGAGGGTCTGTCTATCTTTAAGCCGTTTACATAATGATGTAAATGGAAACTCCCAATCATACTTGTTTGCGGGAAAGAAGTACAGCCGCTCCACCGATGAAGCGGCAATTTGGTCACAGAATATCATTTAGTTGTCATTCTTCGGAATCCCAATTTTCATCCCCAAAAAGGGCGTACCCTAGGTCTCCTTCGAGGCAGACAATTAACCCTTATCGAGCTCCTACAAATAAACGAAGAAAAGCTGATTCAGTCATCTGTACTTGTATTTCCTGCCTCATTTTCATACAGGTAGAAATATCCACTGATGAGATACAGCAGACGTGGTATTCTGAATTTTCTGCCTTCTGTAGACCGCACCCACCGATGAACATTAATCTGATGCGGACCATGGTTCATCATAAACGTTGTTAAAGTTTATGCTAAAATAAGAAACTCCACCAATGACGTTAATCCTGAATATAGAAGCTAGTCATAATATTGTACGAAGCTTAACGCTGTGCCCTCCTACTGAATTTCAGTAGGACAGTCGTTCTGAGGTATCCATGTATAACAGAGGTGCTCCAGGCCGACGTAGAACAAATTATAAATTCCCAGATTGTGAATCGATACGTTCGTGTCGAGTTTTCTCGAACAAATACCTTGGGAAAATATCATATCCAATTTTGTGTTTAAATGGAAGAAGTTTATCGGCCCCAGAAAATTGTAAGTTGCAAAACAGTGGTCAATAAAAAATTTGGAAACGGTGCTGTCATTGTAATTGGCCCCCTTGAATTGGGCAATGATCTTATTTGGTATATCATACGAAGAAAGAGATTTATGACACGTAACTTGTTTACGGACGATAGAATAAAAACAAAAATAAAAACAAATTCTCGTTGCCTGTACAACCCGCTTCTGAACACTATAGGTATATAGATATGATGTCAATGACATCAAATCACACATACATAAATTTTCGCGAAATGGTAATACGTCCATTTGACACGAACCCCTGCTTACGAACTCGAAGGCAATACATAGGATCATACCGGACAAATCTGACAGCACTCACGCGTGCTTCATATTGGAACAATATTTTTATCAAAGTGTCTATACCCCCCTGTGGACTCCTAATAAATGAGCGACAATTGTGAACGATTCTGGATACAGACTACATTGGTTAACGGGATTATATTAGTACGATAGGAATGGACCCTGGTCTATTTAGACCTCAGTATCAGCAAATACGATAAACTTTTACTCTCTTTAAAAGACGATCATTCATGTAAAAGTATCGCTGCACACATATCACGCTAGTTAGTTATAGTGAGTTGATCATGTCCTCTACAGTCACTTTTGACTACGTGATTGATACAGATAAGGAGCCAAAATTCGACCTATGCTGTTAATATATAAGTAGATGTATCTCTGTTATATACAAGCCGTCACGTAGATGGAGCACCTAACACTTTCCTACGTTCGGACGATAGTTGAAGATACATGAAAAAAGCAGTTGTACGATTGCTCACACAGGATATTTTTATAAATACAAATCCGTTATATTAATTAGTGCTCTTCGCGAATTCTCCGGCAAAATCTAATACGTGCATACGCAGAACCTATATGACTATATTTGCGATTACAATAAAGTCACTCACATAAATCACTCCCGAGGAAGTAAGATTTTTTTGCCAATCAACAATACCTTAATTTCAGTCTCATTTAACCCCCTTTCTTACTGTTTCTAACGAGACTGTCCAATTTTTCTTCCTAGATATGTGACACAAACGGTAAGCCCTGTTACTTTTTTCGACTACCGGGCAACGGCGGATGCTGAAAACGTGCCAGGTAGTCAAGTTGTAGAGATGCTTTCCCATCCTCCATGGCAACACTTGATCCGTTAGTAACATATGTTCAATAAGCAACTTTCGCTTATATATGTCGAAGAGCCGTATTCCAGATGTAAATTTCATGACCTCTACAATCCGTGCAATGTTTAAATATTGCTAAGAATTTGGGGTGGCTTACTGTGATCTAACGTTTGACAAACAAATGTCTTAACCTTTTACTGCCTTTTTGTATACTTCTTCAGATGAAATAGGGCACGAAAAACAACTAATGCCCATACAACAGTATGTTCAATATTTACTGCGATAAGTAAATACACCGCAGCAGCGGAAACCCTCTAAAATGGATAGGTGAGTAAGGGGCAGCTGGGTAATATTGGCAGATATAAAACAATTCGTGTTAATAGTTAATGCTAGCTCCCCATCAAAGAAACATACCGTTACAGAAATGAATCGAGGAAACTATGAACCCCGGTAATACATAGAGGAGAGTCGTTCTATAACCCCTCCTTAGCACACAAAGCTTAACTTTTTTTGTATAGTAAGTGAGGCCCAACCTCGCTCTTTTAAAAAAGTTCTGCTATACCGCAATTGAGCGGGATGAATGCTCACTATTGCATATCCGAGAATTATAACTGGGAGTAAAATACAGAACATCTATAACCAGGTGTATTAGTGCTATAATTCACTACCCCGATAGATATTGAGTCAAGTCTGTATTGTCGAGTGAAACTAGTTGTGATCTCATACATATATAACAAAAGACCGGTGAAATTTGCAAACCGCCGGAATTTGAAGAAAAGAATACCAAAAAAAGAATAGAATTTCGGCGTAAAAAAGTTTAAATTCTTAAAGTTAAATAGTCCGTGCAAATAAAACCCACATTCAGTGTAAGGATATGGGGTAATATGAGAGCTGATCATTATTAAAATGTGTGTGGTAGCGTATGGACCCTACACTCGAATTATCGATATGTATATTGTACTACGAACCCCCTTCTAATTTATGGAGAAATTATGAAAACTATCGTTTAATCCACCGACGCTTTTGATTTCCTCTAGCCTTCCAAGCTTCCCCTACTCTGTATTCCGAGATGGTAATTGAAGATGACCATAGAAGCCAAGTGAACGATATTTAAAAAAGCAGATAAAGCATAAAAATAAAAACTACAATCCCGTGAGTATAATAACAACCAAAACTCACGTAGACCAAAAAATCCAGTCGCCAGAGCACTTATGCCAATACCGCACAGCCAACCTTTACGAACCACATGATCACTAACAGTACTTACATCAAATTTAATTCAGTAAGGGTGAACATACCCTCCTCTGGTCATGATCTAAATCGAATTATTTACAAGTGTCACGTCTAATCATATGCAATGTCACTCATAGTGATAACAAGAGAAATAACAAATATAAGAAGAGAAACAAAGAAATGATAAATCCTGTTTCATTTAACGATATTCTCGGATAAGAAGAATAGAGAACAAATCAAAAGAAAATAGGCAAAAAATCATAGTCTCTACATAGACAGTAATTTGTATATATTAACGGTGTTATAGAAGGTAAGAGCACTGTATATACTCGACCGAAGAACGTGACCCACGAAATAGTTAGTTTTAAATACAAGAATAAAGCGAATACTGAATATTATAATAATTGAAAGTGACTACGCAAAAGTATTAACCTACATTGAAGATGGTGCAGTATTAAGCAAAATCAATATCCCTTAGACTGCAAACAGAAAAAATTTTCATAGTCAAACAGTATAGACTCTAGTATTAGCGTTAAAGAGCACGGGAGCCAAATCAAAAAGCAGTAAGTTATGAGCCTTCCTGACAAACTGTCACAAAGCAAGGGAGAGGATAAAACAATTGGAAGATAACAAAACTTTAAAGATAATCCATTTCGTTACTAGTTGAAAAAAGCGAAGGCAGAAGAATAGACGGGAACAACCAAGTGCGAAACGAGTTTCGATTTCAGGGTTGCCAAGTAATATCGTGGGATGGTAATGGTAAGTCTAAGGAGGAGATATATGGGGAATACCTCTTTGCTGGTACACAAACGGTGTTTGACAGTAATTTACAGGAAGAAGTTAGTAGCACAACTCCTAAGTATAACTGGAGTAGAAATTGAAGATTTGTATCAAAAACTGTTTGCGGCTTATTCGACGATTTTTACACCAATTCAATGTAGTTAAAATAAAACAAAAGAACAAGAAATTAACTTTGAGCTTGCAAACACATTTTACAGTTCTACTGAAATTATAAACGAAAGTAGTTTACAAGTATACATTACATAGGAATATTATACTGCTTATTATTAGTAACCTGGTAAATTATTCTGTTTCGCCCTAATGTAATTAATATATACTCAACCTCTTTCAAAGAAAGTTTGACATGCCGAATAACTCGGTATACCTACTGATGTAGTTTGTATATTGTCCATCCGTCATGTCACCATGTAGATTACACAACTTATATAATTTTCTATACTAATCCATTAATCTTTGGGTGAAATAATAAAATTCCCAAAAATCAATTTACTCAGCATGCCAATTTTTGAGCCGAAAAATCATGTTTTGGAAAGATGATTGAATAGTGTTTGTCTCCAGTAGATATGCAAATGCTGGTTATTCAGGAAAATTTTCATTTCATCGATATGCACAATGGTTTTTACACCATCTGAGTTAAACTAGGAATGTTTTTTATATCTTTTGTCATACTGCAAACTCTTAGATTCTGGATATTTGATTGGTTCATTTGCCGTTATTATTGAGAAGACATTATTACCTGCCTGAGGAACAGGTGATTTGCTACAATCTAAATTAAAATTAATAATGTTTAGATCCGATACTCAGCATACTCTCGGCTGACTGGTCATGGAACGATGTACTGACGAACAGCGGAATCTTAACATTAAATTTTTTAATTCAGATTGTGGATGATTAGTAGCTCACGATGATCTTACATGTGACGCAATACAATTGTGTGAGTCGCGATCGCACATTTTGTGACTCACCTTTAACAAATGTGAACAATTTATGTAGTCAGTGTGATGGCAATCACACTGTTTTAAAGAATGTTATACGAAGAAGGCAGATGAACCACAATAAGTTTGAGTTATTTACAGTGCAAATGGACAAAAGCAAACCAAAGTTGTAAACAGTGCAACAATCAAGGCACGAAGAGAACGAGTATTACCTTGAAACCAAAATCAAATTTCGTCAAATGTTTCATATGAATTTTTGCTTCAGAACGTCATAAATAAGCACTTCGATCATTTGTCAATGTGACGTGATAAAACTGTGACGCTTGCAAAAGTTCAGAATCAAAGTGACAATTAGTCTTGCTAGATCTTATATGAATTGCATTTCGTATTAGATCAGATAGGAGAGACCGATGCTGCAAAATTTATTCATATTGTTTGAAGTAATGGAACAAAATTGTCATACTCAGCTCCAGCAGGTAATATGGGCTGATAAAAGTTGTCTGTTTCGAATAGTTTCCGAGGCTCAAAGAATTATGAAACACAGACAATTTTTGTTCGCTGATCATTACCTGCCTGGGCGTAGTAATAACATAT
>CAJDSM010152132.1:0-15776 GCA_903981925.1 Ostrea lurida
AAAAAAAAAATAAATAACAAATGACACATGTGCCAAAAATTGTATTCCAACAGGAGCAGGAAAATATACTTTAATAGTGACAAACCCATGAAATCCTCTCTAGGATAATTTGCTACAACCCAAATCCTGATCAAATCCATCCATATTGATTCCATCTCCTTGCTCTGCAACTTTCTCTAAAATCATGACAATGCTTTCTTACTTTATGATTGATTATTAAGGAATCATACTGCATGTCAATTGTAACATGTGTGCTCATTGTTAATTTTAATATATAGTATTAAATAACACTTTTTACACAAATTACCATGAAATACATACGCATTTCTTCCACATGCCTTTTGACCCTCAGTCCTCATGTTTCTTCAGCATACTTTTTTCAAAAATCATTGCTCCTTGCCCGCCGTTCTTACTTCCAAATTCTTGTTGTTAATTGTGGAAGATTTAATGTAGCCGAAAATTATTCATTTTTCTGGGGTCCACCAAACTGAATCAATCATGCTATAAATAAAAACAGAAATTTCACTAAGTGTCTAGCTTCAGATACCAGTTATAACATATCATCTTCTCTCATTAATTTTGTTTAAAATGCAATTCATTTGACTTTGGTTATAAGTTACCTGCACGAGCTTGGGTTGATGGAAACTGGCATACCCCTCTGGCCTTGTGGCTTTCCCCGCTTTCTTCCCATATGGAAACCCTGTTTTACCATTGCCACAATAATGTGCACTGGCATATAATGTAACCCGCGAGCCCACTTTCATTTCTGCTTTTACTGATTGATTCGAATAGATCAGAGGACCACAAGAGACACTTTGCACAGTAGACAAACCTGCATCAAGAACTCAAATTCCACAATCCAGCCGCCTTTCAAGACAGGACCCTTGTGCTCGACGGTTGATTTTCGGCCTTGCGCATTCAGCTTGTTTTATTCCAGAGACAACACCACCTTGGCACCCGTTTAAGCTGTCACACATATGTCCCGACCGAATAATTTGCTCGATCTCTACAGAACACATGCAGCGGAATGTTGTTTGCCGATTCAGGGAATGCGTTTTGAACCGCCCACGAGTTTTTCCGCCTTCTCTCTCAAAGGGCCGCCATTTTGAACTCTCGTGACAATAACGTATGTCTCGTTATCGAGTTTTTAAAATATTGACCTAATTTATTTAAAAATTGATTATGTTTTGGTTAGAATTTTTAAAAACATTTACGAAATTGCAATTTTTAAAAATAATTTTACTTTATAAATCTCGTTAAATTTTTAAAATTTCCGATGTTGTACGATAAATACCGAGATCGCCGACCTTTGCGGAGTCAAATTAATGGATCGATACCTTAATAAAGGAAAACGTTGTAGGCAGGATAACAGAATCCAGATCTTTACTACTTTGGTACAAATTGAATCACCATGATTAAAGGAAAACACTATTGTTTATCAAGTTCAAAGGTAATGTTCTTGTGTCACTTAGTAAGGAAATGTTGTGAGGCAAGGATACAGACCGAACCATTAGCTCCAGGATCTTTACAGCTTGGTACAATTGATCACCATGATGAAGGTAGATAATGCCTATTGTTTTTTCAAGGTCAACTGTTCATCTTTTTTTAAGAAACCTTGTAGGCATTACAAGAGATCAACTGTATTGGGCTAGGGACCACCAGACCTGATACGCTCTGCACCTTATGCCAAGTAAAGGATGCATAATTGTTTCTCAATTAGTATGATAATGAATTAGCATTTAAAGGACAGTACTAACTCGGCTGAAAATATGAACCCCACTAAAAATCTTATGGGCCATACATTGTATTATGCCACGTTGGCGGTTGCTCTTGTATATGCTATTATGGATTTTTAGATTATTCTTTTTGAAGGAAGGAAAAAAAAAAACATTTTTGAATATAACTCGAATCAGAATCAATACAAGGAAAATAATGAACTTGTTTGAAATACTTTGAAAAATGAGGAATTTCTTATCTCAGGAGGATGATATTAAAACAGGAAACCAGAGTTCATGGATTGTACGCCCCAAAATGGTGACTCCACTTATTTCAAAAGGGGATACTTTGTTCCCCCCCACTGTCAAACTAGCGAATGGACAGACTCAGGAGGAGATCACCTTTCACAAGCAATACCAGTGGTCAAACAAGAACCAACAGACAAGTGAATATGGGAATTCTGTGATACAAAGTTGTAGAGACCACTCAGACAAAAAACTGTTTTCTTATGACCATAACAGCTGGACATCATCAGGTGCTCTGTCTCATCCCGTCATGTCAATACCATGTGGGAGTTGAGAAACAAGAAATCAGGTCGACAGTGGTAAAATGTGAGAATTTTAGAAAGGACTGTTTCCAATCAACCATTCACCACTTGCACACACTTGTGTCCCCGGCCTCGCTTTCCTGCTGTTTCGACTAATACTGCCACAAACCATCAGTGATTCAGAACTCTTTTCAACAAAAACCTTCCACTGTGAACACCTTAGGGATGGGACCTCAGTCTGTGTTCCCAAGTATACCAGCTACTGGGCTCAAACATTATGTCCTGCAGCTCTGAAATCCGAGCAGTACCTTCATCTGGTGCCCCGCCTCATTTTCTGTCAAGTTCAACAAGACTTGTTACTTTTGTTATACCTTCTGTGACCTGGGAATTTCTTCACAAAGACGAGCACTGTGAACCCTTTAGGTGCAGGAACCTCAAGTCTGTGTTGAACCCTTTTAGGTGCAGGACTCGTCTGTGGTTGAACCTTTAGGTGCAGGACCACAGTCTGTGTTTGAACCTTTAGGGAATTCTCAGTCTCATTTATACCAGCTGTTAATGTGGCTCAAACACCGCGTTACTGAAACCAAGCAGTGAATTGAGCTCATACTCTGTTACCGGCAAACACCGGGTCAACTCAACAATGAACTTAGCAACAAGTGGTTAATGTCGTATGCCAACAAGTTTTAATGTTGTAGAAGAGGAAATCATTATTTTTGGGAGAATGCGGCTGCTTCCCGACACCATTAATGATAATAACACCCAATCTTCAAAATCCTTCATTTACATTACTCGCCCAGTGGGGAATAAATCTCCAGTGTCTGCTTCCAGTGCTGAAAGATATCACTTCCCACCGTTCCATAGCAAGCTAAATTTGTATCACGACAGAAGTTTGGTGCTGTATCTGTATCGTCATCAGTGGGCAGCAGTTATCCACGGCATCCAAATCTCATAAGTGGAGCAGATGAAGGCTGCAAACAAATAGAGAAAAGGTAATTTTAAATTCGATAATTGAATACCAGGGCTGCACTTCCCCACTAACCTATAGTCAAAAGCTCCTGTATCATGACAGCATTGTACTTTGATGTGAGGCAACGGTATATTTATATCCCCCCCCGGAAAACAAGTTTGGTGGGGTATACAGGAATAGACAATTAACTTTTTAATTCCACTTGTCCATCGGCAAGTATAAAACCTCCAAGCTTTCATGGTTTTTGTCCGAATGAAAAACTTACTTGTCCAAACAATTTTAACTGTATAAAGCAAATAAAAAGAAAAAACGGCATCTTAATGTGAACAAATTGGGTTTTTTATTCATTCCTCATAAAAAATGTTCCTAGATATTTTCAATTCAGTAATTCGTTTTACCGGTAAGAAAAGACAAAGTGCCCGGCACCGATAGCAAAGAAAGCCCTTACGCTGAATTTTCACAAAATCTATTATGTACTTTACAAAGTCAGTCCTGGGGTCTAGGTAAAAGCCAAATTAATTAAACCCTAAATCTTGTACTGTCATGCCACGTTTATTTTTGATTTCATTTTCCGAATCAATCTCTACGTTCCGTTTTTTCTATCGTCTCTTTCAAAAAGTTTTGCCAATGGAAGCCGCCAATTTTTCACAAACACTAGATAAGTCGTATGTCAAGTAATTTATTGAATAGATAAAGTATGGTATGGCCTTCTAGAATTTGATAAACAAAAACTATGCAGTCGACAGTCAGATCTTATTTTTCGTATATTTCAAAATTCATCCAAAAAAACAATTAAATAGTAACTTTTTCCTCCTGAAATAATCCACTTGTCAAGTGTGTGTCGAGTTTTCAGCTGTCCCGAACTGGGCTTTCACTTGTCCGGCAATCGGACAACCGTAATGTTCGATCTCTGGTCAGTGGTATATAGGATTCACTCTGTCTGTCTGTGCAGATTCGTGGTCCAGGCCATAACTTCTTTGTTTTCTTGGAGGTAGGCAAACCATATTTGGCATGTTTTGTCTGTATAACTATGAGACAATGTGTCCCCATATAATTGGATGGAACCTCTGTATGGACTTTGACCTCAAGTATAAAAATATCAGTTTTATAGCCCCTGAGCCGAAGTCCAAGTGAGCTATTCTGATCGCCGTTTGTCCCGTCGTCTGTCTGTCTGTCTGTTAATTTTCACTATTTCGACTTCTTTCTCAAGAACCGCTGGGCCAAATTCAAACAACTTGATACAAATTATCCTTGGGTAAAGGGGAATCACAGGGGTTGAAAATCCTTAAGGGCCCGACGCCCGGACTTATTAAATTGTACATCGGACTTTCCGTTTTTTCAAAGAAAAAAAGTCCGACGGGCTTACAGCTTCTTTCTGAAATAAATATTTTCCATAAAATGTTAAAAATGATTTTTCTCTTCCAATTTTTTTTCTTTGGCTTTTAAAAATATCCTATAAATTACTTTTTTAACTGCTTTAGTTTTTAGAGTTCAAATACACATCCTTGATAGCATTGATCGAGTCTTAGTCGAAGCTGCCGCTTGATTTGAGAATTCGTTTTAACAGAACAGAGTCAAGCTCAGAAATGATCAATGATATTTTTCGTTGTTTACAAAGTCAAGCAAAATGTCCTTCCTAACCCAACTCGAATAATTCAGCCCTCAATGATCATCTCGTGTTTCTATGGTTATGAGCCATCGTTAGTGAGCGGACTAGAACGACTGGATATCGGGTATACTTTGACCTGAATTTTACATTACATGAAAACGGAAAGCGGCATCAAGATGACGACAAGTCCCTGAGACAGGAAAGTTTAGGAGCAAGAAACTACTCCACCCCTTTGAAGAAAGAAATTTGAAATATGAAAGGGAAAAGTGGATATGGAACTTTTTTATTCCTCTTGGGTTGATAAAATTTCCTTGGTAAGAATATGGCGAGGATGCTTATTTCAATATGATGTATTGCAATACTGTTGATGGGGTTACTCTGGGAAATAGGCCTAACAGCATTATTGATTTTATAAATACTTTACAACTTGGAACTGGCAAAAAAAGTTTTCGGGTTAGGATTAAAATAGAAAAAGCCCTGGGCTTAGGTCTGCTTCAAAAATTTTTCAACCACCCCTGAATCAAGATTGTTTCAAATGAAGGACCCAGGCTTCCCATCAAAGGGGAGATTAAATTACCGAAAATGCCAAAAATAGGAGTGGTGTCATTTAAAATCTTCTTCTCAAGAACCACTGGCCAGAAAAGCTGAAAATTTATATGAAAGCTCCCTGTAAGAGGAGATTCAAGTTGTTAAATCATGGACCCCCGGGGGTACGATGGGGGCCATAACAGGGGATCAAAGTATTTACATATGATTATATAGGGAAAATCTTTTAAAAAATCTTTCTTCTTCAAGAACCCACTGGGGCCAGGGAAAAGCTGACATTTATATGGAGCTTCCTGAATGTAGAGGAGATTGAAGTTTGTTCAACTCATGATCCCCGGGGGTAATGAGGGGCCCCAATAGGGATCCAAAGTTTTACATATGATTATTATAGGGAAAATATTTAAAAATCTTCTCAAGAAATAACTTGGGCCATATAAGCTGAAATTTATAATGCAGCTTCTTTGATTTAGTTGAGATTCAAGTTTTGTTTCAAATCATAACCCCGGGGGTACGAGGGGGCCCAATAGGGCGATCCAGTTTTACATATGATATAGAGGTGAAATCTTTAAAAATCTTCTCTCAAGAACCACTTGGCCAAGGAAAGCTGAAATTGAATATGGAAGTTCCTTGATATAGAGGATATTCATGTTGTGTTTCAAATCATGACCCCCGGGGTCACAATGGGGCCCCATAGGGATCAAAGTTTTACAATCTTCTTGTCCAAGACACAAGTGCCAGAAAGCTTGAAAAATATGAAAACTCTCTGTATAGTAGGAGATTCAAGTTTGTCAATCATGACCCCAGGGGGTACGATGGGGAACAATAGGGGATCAAAGTTTACAACATATGATTATATAGGAAAAAATCTTTAAAATCTTCTTTCTGAAGAACCACTGGGCCAGGAAAGCTGAAATTTTATATGAAGCTTCCTGATTATGAGGAGATTGAAGTTTGTTTCAAATCATGAACCCCTTAGGGGACGACGGGGCCCAATAGGGGTCAAATTTTACATACGATTAGAATAGGGAAAATCTTAAACAATATTCTTTCAAGAACCATGTGGGCACAGGAAAGCTGAAAATTTATATGAAAGCTTCCTGATATAGAGGGAGATTGAAGTTGTTCAAATCATGACCCCTAGGGGGACGGATGGGGGCCCCCAACAGGGGGTCCAAACGTTTTACATATTGATTATTAGGGAAAATCTTTTAAAATCTTCTTGTCCCAGAAACCACATTGCCAGGAAAGGCTGAAATTTATATGAAAAGCTCTGATATTAGAGGAGATTCAAGTTTGGTTCAATCAATGACCCCGGGGGTAGATGGGGACACAATAGGGGGATCAAAAGTTTTTACATATGATTATATAGGAAAAATATTTAAAATTCTTCCTGATGAAGAACCAGTGGCCAGGAAAGCTAAATTTATAATGGAAAGCTTCCTGATATAGAGGAGATTGAAGTTGTTAAATCATGACCCTAGGGACGATGGGCCCCAATAGGGGGGGGTCAAAATTTTACATATGATTATATTAGGGAAAATCTTTAAAAATCTTCTTCCTGAAGAAACCACTGGGCCAGGAAAGCTGAAATTATACGAAAAGCTCCTATATTAAGAGGAGTTAAGTTTGTTCAAATCATGACCCTCTGGGGTACGGATGGGACCCTAATAGGGGATCAAAGTTTTACCATATGAATATATAGGGAAAATCTTAAAGATCTTTGAAGAAACCACTGGGTCCAGGGAAAAGCATGAAATTTATATTGAAAGCTTCCCTGATATAGAGGAGATGAAAGTTTGTTCAAATCAGACCCCTAGGGGGGGACGATGGGGCCCCAATAGGGGGGTCAAAGTTTTACATATGATTTATATAGGGAAAATATTTTAAAATCTTCTTGTCCAGAACCACTGGGGCCAGGAAAGCTGAAATTTATTGAAAGCTCTCCTGATATAGAGGAGATTCAATTTGTTCAAATCATGACCCCGGGGTTACGATGGGCACAATAGGGGAATCAAGTTTTACATAATTAATAAGGAAAATATTAAAATTCTTGATGATGAAGAAGCAGTGGCCAGGAAAAGCAAATTTAATATGAAAGCTTCCTGAATAGAGGAGATATGAAGTTTGTTCAAATCATGACCCCTAGGGGGGACGATGGGGCCCAATAGGGGGGTAAATTTTTACAATATGATTATATAGGGAAAAATCTTTAAAAATCTTCTCTGAAGAACCACTGGCCAGGAAAAGCTAAATTTAATTATGAAAAGCTTCCTGTATTAGAGGAGGATTAAGTTTGTGTCAAATCAATGACCCTGGGGTACGATGGGACCCTAATAGGGGATTCAAAGTTTTACATATGATATAGTAGGGAAAATCTTTAAAATCTTCTCAAGGAACCACTGGGCCAGGAAAGCTGAAATTTATATGAAGCTTCCTTGATATAGAGGAGATTTAAAGTTGTCAAATCAAATGGACCCCTAGGGGGACGATGGCGGCCCAATAGGGGGTCAAAGTTTATACATATGATTATATAGGAGGATAAATCTTTAAAAAATCTTTTCTCATCAGAACCACTTGGGCCAGGGAAAGCTGACATTATATGGAAAGCTTCCTGATGTAGAGGCAGATTGAAGTTTGTTCAAACTCCAATAAGGAAATCCCCCCGGGGGTACGATGGGGCCCAATTAGGGGATCAAGTTTACATTATGATTATATAAGGGAAAATATTTAAAATCTTTCTCAGAATACGGGCCATAATAAGCTGAAATTTAAATGACAAGCTTCTGATTTTAGTTGGAGATTTTAAGTTTGTTCAAATCATGACCCCGGGGTACGATGGGCCCAATAGGGGATCCAAGTTTATACATATGATTATATAGGTGAACTCTTTAAAAAATCTTCTTCTCAAGAACCACTGGACCAGGAAAGCTGAAATTTATATGAAAGCTTCCAGATATAATGGAGATTCAAGTTTGTTTCAAATCATTGACCCCCGGGGTATGGTGGGGCCCACAATAGGAAATTCAAAGTTTTTAAATGTTAAATATTATTTAAAACACCAATGCATTTGAAAGGAATGATGTAAAAAACAAATTTGTTTGGTAAATCTCTTTATTGGGATTGAAGGAGGAAAATATATGACTTATGATCAATTCAAAATAGATATGCTATTAGAAACTATTTTTTTAGGAAATTTCTTGGAGTAACAACAAGCAGTAAAGAAAATGGATGAGAGATTTTAATATTGACATCTCAATTATAAAGAACCAAGAACCCAATGTTTCACTTTACACATTTTACTTTGATAAATAGCAAAACTGAGCAAAAAATTTCTTTTACAGATATTAAACTTTAGCAATGAAAAACCAACGGACAAAAAAATGGGATGAATCAATTTGAGAATATCTCCAAGAAGAATGGAAAAAATTCATAAAAAAAGTTTTAAGGAAAACAAAAGATAGCAAATTACAATGGTTACAGTATCGAATAAAACCATAGAATATATAACTACAAATACCATTTTTGAAAAATTATTAAGAAATCAGATAATGACTATGTTCTTTCTGTTTAGAAGAGAGAGAGTCATTAGAACATATTATGCATGACTGTGAAAAAGTTAGTATTTTTTAAGAAATGTGCAATCTGGTTTGTTTGATAATTTTACTTTCAATATTAGAACTGATAAGAAAACATTTATCCCTGGGTGTTCAAAAGTGAAATTGGTAAACTTATAAATTAATCATTTGAAACATTTCCATATATTTTACAAAATGTAAAGGAAATGGTCTATCATTGTTACAATTGACACAATGTTAAAACTTCGCCTTTTTGTAATTGAATAGATTTTAAAATTTTCTGGATTAAATGTTTACAAAGTACAAAAACAAATTGCATGGAAAAAATTAATTGTACAATCAGTTTGAAAAAGAAATGGAAATTAATTTGAGTCTTTGGAAAACTCAAGTATAATTTCATAAGTAATCTTGAAAAGTTTTTTTTTAGGTCACCTAGTAAACTCAGGTGCTATTGCAATTGGTCTTTCGTCCGTCGGTCGTCCGTCGTCCGTCGTCCGTTAACAATTGAACATTTTTAAACTTCTTCTTGATAACACCATATCCAATTCTTTTCAAATTTGGTATGAAGCATCTTTGTGGACAAGGGGCACATAAATTGTAATTTCAGGTCTCTAGACCCTGGGGCCCTTGGGGGCGGGCAAAAACTGCCCAAAAGTGACCAATTTTCAAAAAATCTTCTTCTTTACAACCGCATCTGTCTGAGAGAAACCAAATGCATGTGATGTAGAGCAGGAAGGCCTCTACCAAAATTGTAAAATTTTGGTTGATCCCCGTGGGTAAGGGGTTCTGACCCAGGGTGGGCCAAATTTGGTAACATAATGTCTGTTAACAATGAACATTTTTAACTTCTCTTGATAACCACTAGTCCAATCTTTTCAAAATTGTGTATGAAGGCAATCTTTGGGACAAGGGGACATAAATTGTAAATTTCAGGTCTCTTGCACCCCTGGGGCCCTTGGGGGCGGGCAAAAATGCCACAAAGTGACCAATTTTCAAAATCTTCTTCTTTTCAACCGCAGCATGTCTGAGAGAAACCAAAGCATAGTGAGTAGAGCAGGAAGGCCTTCGTACCAAAATTGTAAATTTGGTGGTCCCTGGGGTAGGGGTTCTGACCCCAAGGGCGGGGCCAAATTGGTACATAATAATCTGTAACAATTGACATTTTTAAACTTCTTCTTTGATAAACCACTAGTCAAATCTTTTTCAAATTTGGCATGAAGCATCTTGGAAACAAGGGGCACATAAATTGTAAATTTCAGGTCTTTGCAACCCTGGGGCCTTGGGGGCGGGGCAAAAACTGCCCAAAAGTGACCAATTTTCAAAAATTTCTTCGTTACAACCGCACATGTCTGAGGAGAAACCAAATGCATAGTGATGTAGAGCAGGAAGGCCTCTACCAAAATTTAAAATTTGGTTGATCCCCGGGGTAGGGGTTCTGACTCCAGGGCGGGGCCCAAATTTGTTACATAATGTCCTGTTAACAATTGAACATTTTTAACTTCTTCTTGATAACCGCCTAGTCCAATTCTTTTCAAATTGGTAATGAAGCATCTTTGGGACAAGGGACAACATAAATTGTAAATTTCAGGTCTCTAGCACACCCTGGGGCCTTGGGTGCGGGGCAAACAAACTTGCCCAAAAGTGACCAATTTTCAAAAATCTTCTTCTTTACAAACCGCACTGCCTGAGAGAAAACCAAATGGCCATTAGTATGTAGAGCAGGAAGGCCTCTACCAAAATTGTAAATTTTGGTCGGTCCTGGGGTAGGGTTCTGACCCCAGGCGGGGCCAAATTTTGGTACACTAATATCTGTTTAACAATTGAACATTTTTAACTTTTCTGATAACCACTAGCCAATTTCTTGTCCAAAATTTGGTATGGAAGCATCGTTTGGGACAAGGGGCACATAAATTGTAAATTTCCAGGTCTCTTGCACCCCCTGGGCCTTGGGGCGGGGCAAAACTGCCCAAAAGTGACCATTTTCAAAAATCTTTCTTCTTTACAACCGCACAATGTGCTGAGAGAAACCAAATGCATAGTGATGTAGAGCAGGGAGGCTTTTACCAAAATTGTAAATTGTGATCCCGGGGTAGGGGTTCTGACCCCAGGGCAGGGGGGGCAAAACTTTGGTAACATTAGTGGTTTATATGTAAACATTTGAAAAGCCATCTTTTCAAAATGCTAATTGATATTAAATGTTGAAAGTAAATTAAATATTGGAAATTAAGAAGGGAGCCTTTTTCATAATTTATAAACCCACCTGCAGCAAAGTTTGGGGGGAGGGGGGGGGGTTGTTACTGGCGAATCAAGTTGTCTGTCCTCCGTGTAGGCTGAATGGTTCCCAGACTTTTAGTGTTAGCCTTTCTTCCAAGAGTTCACCAAATTCAATGCATTATGGTCTGCCTAATTGCATTTGGTCAAAAGGGCAAAGTCAAGTTACACTGGACATCGGAATATGCCGATATCTGTGTCTGGGCTTCAGAGAATTATCCATTTTGCCTAGGTCACTATCATCATACAATGGGACATATCTTATCTATGATTTCTGGCGTTCCAGAGCATAATCCTGTTCCTACCTAGAGTCACTATATCAATACGTATATACTCATTAAGACGAAGAATGTTCTTTATCGAATTTTGGTCAAAAGGTCAAAGGTCAAGTGCACTGGACCATCAAGTAGCAATATGATTTTCCAGGCTCTTCAGCATTATCCTTTCTACCTAGATCACCATAATCAATACCACATGAACTCAACCATGGGTCAGAGGATGTTCTTATTTGAATTTTGGGTAAAAAAGTCAAAGGTCAAGCTCCTGGACTTAAAGTGCAATATGGTTTTCATTTAAAATTCTGAACAGTCTTGAAGTGAGATTGAAATGATAATCTTGTGTACATGAATAAGGATATCAATATGCATATATTGAAAGATATTAACATGTGAACAAAAACATTAGACTTAAGAAATGCAAATAATGAGACTCCATGTGTGGGGCTATGATTACTCAGGTGACCGTTAAGGACTGGGCCTTTTGTTTTTCCTCCCTTAGTTGTACATACACATATATTTGTTATAAAATGTAATTTAGTATGCTCTTTCATAAACGCTAAGCTATATGGAAGTACATGAGTGGGTTAACTGTCTTAAACCAACTCAGCAGGCATATGATATCATGTATGTATGTTTAAATTTGTATCTTTTAGTAACAACCCTTGACATTGTTATTAAATACACATTTTGTGTTATTTGTATAGTTTTGGAAACCAGGCCAGAAGACACAGTCCAACTTTCTTCTTCCTTTTACTTCTTCCTTTGTTCAGAGTGAATGTCTGTCTGTCGTGGATGGTGTGTGTGTTGTAGAGAGAGTAATTTCACTTATACCCCTGTACCCCTTGGTCAGGTTTGGGTTGTAAGGGTCATATGTAAATCCGACTAATATAACCTGAAATAAATTGTTGTAAAAGTAAAAAAAAAGAAAAAAAAAAAAAAAAAAAAAAAAGAAAAATTGTCTTCTCAAGACAAAAAGACAACGTTTACCTTAACATTTCCTGATATAGATTAGAATCAAGATTTGATCAGATCATACCTCCCGAGGATAGGGCAAGGCCACAACAGGGGATCAAAAGTTTTGCATAAAATGTTCTTCTCCAAACATTGGATCCCACTGTTTTAAAGAAAACTTGAAAAATTCTTTTCTAAATCACCGAGTCTTGCGCCAAGGGCCAAGGTCACTCAGGTGAGCGATGTGGCCCATGGGCTCTTTGTTAAACATAAATTCGTGTCCGGGCCATAACTTCTTTGTTCTTTTGCCATAGGAATGGATGCATTCATGCGACGATGTGCCAATGTACTCTGTCTGTCCGTCTGAGTGTGTAATATCGTGGTCTAGGCCATAACTTTCTTTGTTCTTTGACATATGCATACCGTATCTAGCATATGGGTTCATCAAATATGAGAAGATGTTATTGGCATACATTATATGCCTGTATGTGACCTTTGACATATGACCTTGACTTTTGACCTCAAGGCCAAAGGTGTAAGTTGTCTAACATGGATTATATTTGGCATATTAGTGTATCACTTTTACATTCATGACATCTATAACCTTGACCTTGATCGCAAGATCAAACTTATAGGTTTTTTTAACATGGATTTGTGGCTATATCTTCTTTGTTCAAGCTACAGTGACTCAAGTGAGCGTAAAGATATGTGGGTGGCGGTTCGTATCCTTTGTGAGTTTTACTCACAGTATTTCTAGTTAGCTCTGAGCTTTCCTAATCATATTTGTATGTTCTTCTCATATTTTTCTAGAAACACTGGTCCAATTTTAGTCAAACTGAGTACAAATCATTTTTCTGTGAAGGGGGAGTCACTCATATTGAAAGAAACGTGATGTAAATAAAGAAGATTCCCTTGTTAGTGCAGCTTTAATTACTGTTAATATTTTTCCAATCTTGGCCCTGTAATGTAGGATAGGGCCATATAGGGGATCAAAGGTTTACATGGAATATAGAGGAAATGTCTTTAAATAAGCATGTTTATCTTTACAACAGCCTCATCTTGTCATATTTCTCATATTGATGTACGCAAGTGTCCAAGATCAAATTGTTGCTCCTGAAGTAAGGTGGGACCAACTTGTAGTCAAAATCTTATGAAACATATCAAACACATTTCACCCAATGGCAGGCCATTCTAGCTACTGTGGAATCATTTTAATTTGTGGGGGCCAATGTTCGTGGGTAACCAAAATTTGGCTAGCTTTTGGGGACGTAATTTCGTGGTAATTCAAATATAATGCAAACGACATAATATTTATAAAGATAAAAAGGAAAATTAAACATGTTCGTGGGGACGTAAATTCGTGGGTAAGAGTGACCCACGAAATCCACAAACTTTGGACCCCCACGAACAAAGATGATTCCATAGTAACTAGTGACTAAATTGATTATGAAATTTGCAAAATGCTGCCTTTAAACGTGACTGTTAAAAACCCTAGAACAACGTGTTTGTAAGTAGCCTACCTCGATTCAAGAACTGATCATACACAGAACAAACTCTTGCATATCTAATAAGTTCAGAGGCATACACACAATGTGCAGGTGATGATGGAATATTGCCACATAAATATGGAAATCTGACGATGGAGAATCTGAAATGTGTCCCGTGTCAAGGGTCACAACCCACTTGACATGCAAAAGGTTGTTTTCCATATATTCAAAAAAGATTAGGCTCATTGAAGACGCTTAGGGAAACTTTCAAAAGTGAATATATTTCAGTCAGTTAACCATCATAAAATGGCTGAAGTATTGCCAAAACGACATATCACATTAACAATCAATCAATATATTTGTGATTATGATTTTTTAAAATACATAATTTCAGAATGAGAAGAGAGTGGACAATGCTCAAACTGCAGGTGAAGTCTCATCAAAAATAGGATGTGTAAAAAGGAAACTATCTCAGACAGAAGAAGGGCCGGGTACCAGCAAAATATTTGCTATAGAATCAGGGGGAAATGAAAGAACAGTAAAAGAGAACCAGTCAATAGATAGTAAGTAACTATATACAGAATCCAATGTTCACAGTTTCATTTTTATATGCTTGTTTTTATATGAGGGCATATTATGTTATGAAATAGTTTGTCCTCTCTGTGGATTTGAGCAATATTCCATATAGACCTATGGAAGTGTCATGACCTTAAGACAAGATTATTGGTCAAGGACACAATGCATTTAATGGATCACTGATTGTCTTGAATCAAGGTAAAAGGTAAAGGTCACACTACATTTTCTGGGCCATAACTTCATGGATTAGAATAATAATTTACAGTATTGTTGCCATGAACCCAAAGAAGTGCCTTAAACTAAAGTTACTGGTAAAAGGTCAATGTGACAATGTACATAATGGTTTTACATTGTCAGGACCATAACTGAGTACATGGATTTAAATAATATTTCACAGAATTGTTGCCATGGACCCACGGAAATGTCCTAACCTTAAGCCATGGTCACTGGTAAAAGGTCATGGTAACAGTTCACATAATGGTTTATAAATTGTATGGGCAATATACATGTATGTTCACCGAGTGCATGGATTTGAATATTGTTGTCCTTCACCCAAGGAAGTGACATGACCTTGAGTCAAAGTCACTGGTCAAAGGTCAAGGTCGCAATGCACATAGTGGTTTTCACATCATCTGGGCCACAACTTTTCACTGAGTGCATAAATGTGAATGATATTGTGTTCTCTATGTCTACTTGCTGTCCTCTCTGAAATAGTCATGATGGGTGTATATAAATAGGTGAAGTTAACATGGTGTAAAACGTAATCATAATCCAAAAGAACATATACAAAATCGAGTGTAGGGCAACATGGATCTTCGACAAAAGCGAAGGTAGGATCAGGTGCAATGAAGGAGTAAGCAACCTCTGCTGACCGGTCACACCCACTATGAACCCATAGTCAAAATAAAGTAAATGGGATTACCCGTCGCTAAATCTAGTAGGAAAATGAGTCTAACAAAGGGTATGAAAGAAATATACATTGGCATGGCTCTTGTTGTGCACTAATTCTGATTTTGAAGTTTATAAAAAACAGTGGAAACATTGAATTTGTTAGTATTTCTTGGTCCTTTAAAGGGACATGGACACGTTTTGAACTAAAAATGTTCAAATTGTACATTTTGATGTTTGAAATGCTTAATCAAGTTATTTCTAGTGGTCAGCAAAAATTTGAAAGTCAATTGTTGAGTTACAAGTAAAATATAGCGCTCACAAATCTTTGCTCTGTAAACAAGGCTCAAGTCTTGTTTATGTTT
>CAJDSM010152175.1:0-13855 GCA_903981925.1 Ostrea lurida
GGTGAATATACAGATGTCGTATTTTTAAATTATGAAATTAGAAATTTGCGGGGCAATATTGCCAAGAGAAGAAGTGTTGCAGAATATATTGCTGCAAAGCATAGTTGAAATAGTTGCCGGCAGTACTGCCTGGCAAAGCATGTGCGGCAATTTGATAGGTCATATCACCTGATTTCGTTATTGCTAATATAGAGTCTCTTTAGATAGATGTTCTCATTAACAGCTGGAAAAAAAACAAAACAACACACAGGCCAAATAGACCTATGACCTCATTAAGTGGAGTTAACCTAATTTGCGGCAGCGGCAATATTGCCTGCAAGCGTGCAACATCATTGTCATATGCACCACCACAACCCAGCATCTTGTGGGAAATCTTAATGAGATATGTGATACAGCCTTCTTTCTTATTGTCTTCGATACTTTCGTTTAGCATCCAAGTGTTTCATTTTTTTGCCATTATGGGGAAGTTGAGCATGTTTTTTAAGGTGTCCACAATAAATCGAAGTTGGACGTATTGCAATAGTATTATCCTATAGTGGGTGTCCAACTAAAGAAAAAGGACTGCACAAGACAAGTGAACAAACAGGTGATGTAAACATCCAGGAGCCGATAGATAGCAGGATTATATGTTAGTAACAAACTGTGCCATAACAGATGAAGTACCGCGGCACGCACAAAAGTCCAGAATCAGTAGATCTAGGTTTATTAATAAGGAGGGATATGAATGGAGCAGGTTGTAGCTGTCATCGTTAGTAGTTAGGACCAAAGTATCTAATGAGAAAAGTTGAAAGAGGCAGGACGAGTAGAAGAAACTAGAGGAGTAGGATTTTTTAAATTACCATCAATACAGTTTAATGTTATTTAAAGAGTCGAAGTTGCAAAAAAGTATGCCCATTGAGATAAAATACGGATTTACAAGGGAACACAAATTCAATTATAGTTAACGTACCTACTTACACAATTAAGTGCCTAAAAATTAAATAACCATGATGATATTACAATGTTTACATGAGAATGATGTATACCAATAACAATAAATTGCCTAGAATAACTCATACACAAAAATCATACTAAGAAGACAACAGCAAAATATTGAGTATATGTAATGCAACGGAAAGATCAAATGATAAAAAAAAAGAGAACTGAAAACCTTAAGCACAAAACCTAAGAAATGTCCTTTTCCTCAGCAGTTTAAGACCCCAGAAGCAAAGCGCATGGGCCGGTGAGCCAGGTAAAGCTATCTGCCAAGACCTTTGGGGGCCACGTAGAAGGGGAACCCCTCACAATCATGTATGGCCTGTTAGGAAATAAAGGCAATACGACATGGAGTGCGGAACGTTAAACGCCGGAGACCGACAGCCTATTTAAAATTAAACCCCCATTGAAAGCCCAGGACGAAATTTTTAGTCCTGAAGTTCGATGTGAAACAAAACCAGCATCCATATTTTTTCTGGGAAAAAGATCTTCCTGGGGTTCCTATGCCCCCGTCCAAGACGCTGCCTAGTTTGGGTAAGTTTGGGGGCTGAATGATGGTGGCAGCGCGCGGCATCCGCGGTATCTGACCAGCAGTGTCCCAGGGCAAGGCAAAATTATGTCTTAAACACTCCACAACCTAAATAGTCACAAAAAAAACATAGACGTTTAATTGTGGACAGAAAGTGATGCAAATCGATGGTCACCCGTTGAGTAGATCAGGCTGATGTAGTTGGTTTTCAATCAGCGGCATTCTATGGCCAACCGTTAAGAGCGAATCAAAATCCAACAAATGGCCAAAGGTCATGGCCCAAGAAATAGAGGTGTGGCAGGAGAAATTTCTTGTTTTGAAGACAACTTCGGAGAAATGTTAATGTGTCTTGCTATTGTTTGAAAGAGATTGTGAATTTAGAAATAACATGTGTGAAATTCCTTAGACGCAATGTAGACTCTATCGGTGTTATGTTCTGAAACCGTGGTCGAAGGATTATGCTTAAACACAAACTATTAGCATTTTATTGCGCTCAGTTGATAAACAAACATTAAGTATAACAATGGAAAAGGCGAAAAAAGAAGGGCTGTAAGAGTAACGGTTATGTACCATCAATGCATAAACGTTCAACAGTATTCTCCAGGAATGATCAAAAATACCAGTATTCCACTCACCCCCGTATTACAACGCAATACAGCACAAATGACCATCAAACTTAAACCTAAACTCAATTCATAATTCTCAGAATAGTCGAGCAGTTAAACAAATCAGATAGAATTCTAACTATAAGCTACAAGTATATAGAAATAGCTGCAAAGTCTAACCCTTAAACATAAAGAATATGGAGCATCGACAAATATTGATCTAGGACTTGAGACTTATTAAAAGATGTTCGTGTGTAGCGGGTAATCATATGTTAACAAAACTTTAAGACTACTAAAGTCATCCTCATAGCGACGTAGGCCCTATGAAATTGATACTCAAAAATCAATGGTGGGGATCTGTGAAATGAAAAAAGACTAGCGTGCCCTTAATGGACTGAATTATCCGATGACGTTACTTATTCAGTGTGAACTTGCAAAATTGACATTGTTAGACGTTAGCATATTGACGGCAGGATATCGATAGCAGAGAGTAGCTAGGGAAGCATATGGTCGACTGAATACCCTCAGTAAGCAAAAAGAAAAAGGCACACGGGTGACGACGGAATGACCGGTCAAGATTAAACTCTGCCAGAAACGCACAATTATGAATGAGTGTCAACGTGTGTGGAGGGTTGCATGGTGTAGGAAATAGATAACGTGCTGTTTGCCAATACATTCAAAGAACACGCAATGGGTAATTAAGACGTCTCGATGGAGTAAGCGAGAGAAAATACGAAACCAGTAGACAATCTCGAAAAAATACCGAAAGTGAACCAAACACAATGGTGTGAGTAGGTGCAACAAAACGGGACCCCCAGAGGCTGGATGCAAGCGTAACACTTAGAAGAGTAAGACATCACGGTGACCGGGGACGCCCGCTAGCCGGATGGTGCACCATGGAATGACACCTAGGACAATCACGGAATTCGCCAGGCCCTTGATCATTAGCCTTTTAAGGACCCCCTAACAACGGGTGGAGAGGAACCGATTGAAAGGAAGTGGAGAATACTGCCTGCCTCAATCTATGATAGGATTGTGTGACCCAACTGCTGAATGTGGCTGTCCAGAGAGTTTGTGATATGGACAATGTGTGAATCCACCGTTGCAGCCGAGATTATATTGAAAAAGGTATAGTGACCATGATGAGCCCTATGGCAGCGGCCAAAGGTCGGACACATGCAGATACGAACCGAAAAAATAGTGTGAGGGTCGGAAGACGGGAAAAAGCACCCCGTGGGGAGGAAACGGGTGTTTGGTGGCAGGCAATCAGAGCGAGGGGAGGGTGAATGAAAAGAAGCAGAGGAAAATTCGAGATAATATTCCAAATCATTCAATGCACTGAACATCATGGTATTAATACACATGGAACAATAAATATTACGAAAAGATTGTGTGAGATGGGAATTATCGGTCTGTGGTCCATCTATATATTGTGGAGAAACAATAGACTCGGCTTCGTGTTAGTTTCCCAGTTTATGTTACGGATACCTCTTTGTGTCTCATTGGAAGTGCTACCAGACACGCTGAATTGTGTCAAATATCTATTGAAGAATCTAAAGGCTGATATGCCAGACTAATATACCTGTACACAACCCAAACACAGGTTATGCCGCAGGAGCAGTTTCCACCCTGCGGCTCATGTTTTTTACCGATGATACTACTACCATCAAATTGACTACCGAAGGAGAGAACAAACCCTTCCTCGCTTCATACGCTGCAGAATTATTGTCAGTTATGGAGAACTAGCTGAGGGATTGGATAAAATATACTTGTTCCGACGGTTGAGATTTTAAAAAAAGATCATGTCGAATATGAGGAGTATTAAGAGTATTGGCTAATAAAATTAATCGAAATAAATATCAATTATTAACAGACATGCTACTCTCTTGAGGCACTCAAATCTCGTACGTTAAAAAGACGATAGGTATTACCCCACCCCGATCTTAAATTTTTTAAAATTCTAAGTTAGAATTAACTATTGTCTATCGTGCACTCAAAGCCTTGTGTACATATTTCGTAGAAGGAATACCCCCAAACCTATACAAAAAACGGAAATGCAGGTAAACTATTGGGTAAAATTAGATTCTTGTGTGGTGGTAAAATTCAATGGAATATTATAGAATTGGAATGAATGTTGGGACGAAGTTGTGGAGTGCCTTATAGAAATATGTGTCATCCCTATAAAGATCCTCAGTATTTTAAAACACTCGTGGAACGGGTTCGTAGTGTCGTCTGAGGTTAGATAAAATATGTCTAGTTATTATTATTAACAAGAAAACAATAACTATCTTAATCGGAGAGTGTTTAAAGCAACAATCTGAGACCAAAGCGTGAGCTTTGATTGAAGCTCTAAGTTACTTTGTGTCTAGTATCAATCATATTACTCGTATAACACATAAACAATTTTCTGTTTAGCACTTAGTCCTACTTATTCCACATATAATGGTATATGCATACGCACTTTCATATATTATACAGTATGAGATAAACTCCTCTGATATGTAACAGAAAAATAACTAAAAGAGAAAATTGAGGAAATTTATGTCAAAAAATAAAGAATTAGTCATAGTCGTGTTTATAACACCCTATAGAAAATATAAAATAGACGATCTATAATTAACCCTAACGTCAGAATATATAAAAAATAAAAATCTTACTATGTAGATAATTACCCAATAATATTTTAACCAAGCAGCTCCGTAAATCATATTTCTGTTTGCAAGGTAGTATGTTTTATTTTTTCGATTCAGAATGTCATGATTAATGGCTAGGTTAATTTTGCACATTCTCTGCATCAAGCTGTTATACCTTTCAGAGGTAGTGTCAACCTAACGGAAATTCTCAGTACCAGGTTGCATCGTCTATGAGGTGCGTTTCTTTAATTTACTTAAAAGTTGAGTGTCTTTTCCGTCTAAAATGTACTCAAATTACCTACTTCTCCTTTAATCTTAGAAACCGAATTTACCGTAAAGCTGAAATACCCCCAATAAACTACACGTCACAAATCAGTTGAATAATTATTTGAAAATATGTGCTCTAACCTCCATAAAGCCACAAAAAAAAAAAAAGAAAATGATTTGACGAGAGATAAGTAATCGTTTAAACCCACTACTTGCGCTGTCAAAACGCGTCCATCGGAATTATTTGTAAGTAAGTTATTTATACTGGTCGTCATACATATAAAGAATGAACCTTATGTTTTTTGGGCGCTGGGATTATAATATCACTAAAGGATCTATTGTTGACTGATTTGTCTTGTCAAATCCCTCTGTTTCAAGTTAGATCCCTTGTCATCTCTTTTCTGAAGATTTGCACACTGATTGGCCACTGTTGGTATTTCCCCAACGGTATTTTACGTTTGTTTCGACACGAGGTCATTCACGAACACGAGGTGCTAATGAAATATGTCTTGGGGGTCAAGCAAAGGATGTGCCTTACTCCTCCATGGCACCTGATTCCTGCCTTTCGCTCTTTTTCGGGTTAAGTAGTGGTCTTACGGTGTGCGTCTTAACACTGATTATTGACGATATGTCGATAGCCTATTTGTCTTTTTGGGATTATATGGGATAGGTTTTACCGATGTTTTAAGTCATTTTATTGGATTGCTTTGCAACAATAATAATTAATAGTGCTTGACGCATTTTATGTATAAGTAAAATGAATATAATGGGGATAGTCTTATGGTTCTTAACGAGTTTTAATTTTTGTGTTTCAGAAATGAGGCTTTGTAGAAACTCCTGGTGGTCCCCCGTAATTTTACGTTAGACAAGCATTATCCGGGGTCTAATGGTGTGTTATATACTACGAACTTTATGCCGTTCGAGTGGTTCCTATGGGTTTCAACATTTTAATTCATAGATATCAACGACACTTGCAAATCGTTTTTATAGCTGGTGTGCTAATTACCATCCCGTATAGTCAATATTGTGGGTTGGCTGGTGGCTGGATTAGGCTGTATATTTCTGATAATTATCGCATGTTCAAGTACGTAATGTTAATATTATCTGTGAGGACGTAGATCTGCGTCTGTCACTTATGATCATTAGGTGTGATAAAGTTCTGCTTACCCCACGGAGAATGAATATCCTTGCATACAATTTATCAGGCTTGGCCCGAAGATTATAACTAGATTGATTATATGATTTTAACCAGGTTATGATTTTGGTAGGGTTATTAGCAAAATCCGTTGCTGTCCCCATAATTACTGCTAATCTAATTAGTCTAGGTGTATTCTGGAGCTATGGTTTATATTCGTCTAGCGGTTTCCTCAGGCTGACGTAATTTGTTCTCGCAAAACTCAGGTAACGAGCAATAGCACGTCTTTAACAACATTTGACCCCTTTCAATCGTACTTTCTATGGGGAAGTTTAAATTATAAACAGCAAATCTTGTATTGAATTCGTTGTTTTAAAAGTGTCGAGGGAGAGAGAAAGGTCGAATGAACCCGAGCTGACAAAAAAGTACAGTTCACTATATGTTGTATTTCGAATATTGACTAGATTCACTATACGGTTCTTTCTCAAACAATTTGGAACCGAACTAAATTTTTTACTAGTTCTTGTGTACCCGCAAAATATGTGAAACTATAGAATGCAAGCTGGTGTTTACTTCGGAAGTATTTGTGAAATATCTATTATTAAATTTTCGTTTTACAATCATTTCAGGGGCAGGGCGAATTATAAGATATAGCTGATAAACAATCTCCTAATTAGCGATGTCTTCAAAGCTTTTATATCTATTGGCGAAAATAATTAGTGAGTCTGGTTGGGTGCTAAATTATTACTACGTGTAGTCATAGTTGTTACCAGGCTGTGCACCATTGCTATCCCAAAGTTATTCAAAATAAGATAAACAATAGATTGTGTAAAGCGTTATGATAAGTAATAAAATAGCCAACCCCTATATGCTCCACATTAGTAATTATGTACATTACAATGTAGGAACAAAATACTAAGAGTTCGAATTTAATAAATTATTCATCAAAATAGGCCTGCTTTTGCATTCCATGACATTGCAAGAAGCAGGTAAGTCCTATTAAAGAGAATATGTTATTATACAGAGGTTGTTGGGGAAAGAAAAAATTCATATGTGTTTCCTATTTTTATAACATGTGAATATTATCAATTTTATATTGGTTTGAAGATATATATTCTGTTTAACTATAATGTGGCTTCGTCCCACATAATATTAAAGATCAAATATTGATTCATAAATATATTCCGTATGTGGAAAGTTTAGTTTTTCCATGTAGCTGCATCTTTTAAAATAAATTAATAAAAAGACGATTTTTTTATATCTATTGTTGCTACATGTTTTTCCTCAAAATTAAAATAAGTAGTCCCACTGCAATAGAATTTTTGTTTTCAGAGTCTTCAGTGTTCCTAATAACATTGAAGCATTTTTTATGCCTATAACTTTTCCTACAATACAAAAGAGATGTATGTTAAGAAAGCGTTATGACAAAAATGTATTTTTTCCGTGTTGTCAGAGCGCACCTTTGACACGTGAAGGATATCTAGAGTGAGATATTATCTGATCGCCTTTTGTCGCTTACTCCCGGTCCGATACCGTCTGTGCTGGCACGTCTATCCGTCCTTCGTTATACTATATTCATCATTTTTCGACTTCTTGACATCAAGAACCGCTGCAAATGACGAGAACTATTTGTTACACACATCATCCTTGAAGGAAAGAGGGACTTTCAAGTGTTTGGTTCAAACATGCGAAGACCTAGGCCACACCTATGCAAAGAGATCAATTCACGGAAAATGGGCAAAAAAAGACGCGGATAAACACTATCGGGTTAATTAGGGTTGTTCATTTAAAAATCTCCTTTTACTTCAAGAACCCATAACATAGGCGCCAGGAGAAAGCTGGAACTATACATTACTTATGAAAGCTTCCTAGTCCTATCATACAGAGAGATTGTTCAATTTTTCGATTTTTGTTTGGTTCCACAGTAATCATGGGTACCCCCACGTCAGGGGTGGACGTGTGTTAGGGCTGCCGATACCCCAGGATTACCCCTCACCGGAAGTAATTATTAGCGATGAAGGACCAGCGCGTCAGCTGAAATAGAAGTGGCTCGAGCAGGTGCTGGCCGGCAACCCCAGACAAAGATATAAATTGCTTACATATCTTCACGATAGGGGGGGTAAATTTCAACAACGGTGTTTCGTGTTTCCGGTGTGCGGTATATCAGATTATGAAATTAAAATATCAACTGTCACCTTATTTGCTGTTGTTTCTTGGTTATTGATTTAATCAAATTCGTCAATCAATAGTATGGAAAAATAAGCAAAATAAATTTTCTTATTACTTTTTAAAAAAAATCTTTTTGTCTCTTCAGAGAGCTATAGTTTTATCGTCCCACTTATCATGGCAGGCCGATTTAGGGTAAAAAAGCTGTGGCGTAAATATCGATGTGGGTAAAGGTTCAGGACTATTTTATAACTATTATAAGGTGGACATATCTTCTTTAACTTTTTTTCTTATATTTGTTAAAAATAGTATAGTGAATAGCTATTAGTGTCTTTATATTTACCTCTGTCTTCGCTTATGCGGCAGAAGCCCACCCCCACCCCCTAATGTTCGTGCGGGACCGCAACCCGTCGCCTATCATACAAATGGGGCCCTATCTAACGGGAGGGTAGAGCGCAGTCACAATGTTTGTGTGGTATATAGCATGTAAAGGTTGCATTCCCGATGTTTTTCTGGAGCTATCTATGATAGGGTATTAGGGAAAAAATTGCGTTTGTCTTTCTTCAAAAACCTAGCTAGAAGTTGATGTATTCGTAGTCCTACTGTGTTATTATTAAACTAAAAATGTAACTTTCGGATTAGGTTACCTTTAACGTATTGTGGAATAACACCTTGAGTAATTTCTAGGAGAAGTGTGTGCGGTGAGTGGTGTGCGTGGGTGTTATATTATAGAGCTTTCTGGGACTCATAGGTAGTAAGAGGAGGCATGCAAGTTTGTCAACGTTGCAGAGATCTCTGCATCCTGTTTCTCTGTTTGTACGGTGGTGAGATTTAGTTTGATACGGGTAACAGAGTGGAGTGAGAAGGAAAAAGACATGAGGATTCCGGGAGTAGTCTGGGGGCCAACTAATTTGGGGATTCAGAAAATGTTTTTACTAATAATAATGACTGATATATAGAGGAACAAATCTTGTTTATTTAAAAATCCTTTCCGTTAGCTCTAAGATACCAAAGCTAGAAGTGGCCGATGAGGAAAAGCGATGAAAATCTTCATCTATAGGGAACTAGTTTCTTCGTGTGAGTATAGTCGGAGATTACACTGTATTCGGTTCAATATCATGACCCACCGGGGATTAACAGATGTTTGACACGATAGAAGATTAACTAAATGATACCGTAATGTGAAGTGGTGGAATCCACAAATATGGACCATAAAAAAGTTGACATTATGATGAGTTATCAGGCGTAAAAAAATCTTTTAAATCAAAATCGTTACTTCTCAAGAATTCCACTGGGCCAGAAAGCTGATGATTTGAATAGGAGAGGAGTCTGTTACTCGTTGATATTAGTGAGATTCACTTCGTTTGTTTTCTAATGATCATGACCCCTGGTGTAGGTCCATGAAGGCCACGGTTATCAGATAGAAATCTTCTACTCACACTGTTTGTGGGATCAAAGTTTTACATATGATTATATAAGGGAAATCTTTTAAAATCTCTTCTCACAAGACCAAACATGGGCCAGGATATAAGCTTGAGATTTATATGTAACAGGCTTCAACTGATGATAGTGGAGTGTAAGTTTATTTTCAAACACATGACCCATAGGCTGTTACGATGGATCGGCCACAATTGGTAGGATCAAGAGTACGATATGGAAGTTTGAAATCATAATATAAAAAAAATAACATAGTCTTCAAGACCAAATAGACAACTTTTCCTTAAAGTCTTTCTTCTGTATATAGGAGAATGATGTTAGGGGCCATAGGATCATCATTCAGGAGGTGAGTCGATGTGGCCCGAGTGGCCTTTGTTTTAATAAAAATCAATCTATAAACCAAATAATACCTAAAAATTAATCAGATTGAAGTAATTTGACTTGAGGCGCTTGCTCATCTTATCAGCATATTATTTTTTATCTGAATTTCATAGGCAAAAACAGTTAATTTATGTTGAATATAATACGTATTCATTTTCCACTCTCTAATAAAATATCTCATCTCGATATTCGTATTAGATAAAACACCCTACGAAAAGTATAGTATATGGTGCACTCATATACGCATAGTTTGATCTACCTTGTTCATCTGTATATACTGCAAAATTGGCATAATATAACAGTACTAATTACATTTCCTATAATTTCTCAAGAATGGCCCACCACGATAATCTCTGAATCAGTTTTATCACAGGTCGTATTGAGAAATAAATACCACAGTTACAAAGAGAGGGAACCATTCACTGCATCTGTTTTCGTACTTTCTTCTTGCTCTTTCATATAAATGCCAAGTTTTTGACTTACCATTAATGGTTTTAATGCCTAAGCTTCTAGAATCCATATCGTTAGTTTGTTATCTCTCTTACTGGCTGATAATATCGGTTAACAGAAATTCGTTCGCCCACTGAGTTATTATTTAATCATCTATATGGATTATTCAAACATGGCATTATATGCGATAAGATACACAATCCTTTAGACGTAAAGCATATTTACCTTAATAATCTTTATGTTATAAAAAAGAGCTAATAATTATGATGAAAATGATTTTCCTTGTCACATCTTATATCATATCATATTTAGCAACGATAATGTGTCACATGACAACGCATAGAATAATTAGTTTCTCTTTAGGGCTGTCTATAAAATATTTTTATTTGCATCGGCAGGAATTATACTGATTACTGTTCTTTTAACTGTGTGGACTATGTTCTTATACCACTCTAGTTTTCGCTTAATTGTCTTGTAACTTTACCAGAAAAAAGTGAAAAAACATACCCCTTGAACAGTCGAAATTTGTTAGATTCTATCTATCTATTTTGTTTTTGAAGTCATAGAGTGTAGTTCTAATAATTATTCTTGAAATGTATTGGTTATCAATTGCTGATATAATATGTCACAAGGATTACAAGTCTATACTAATAGAGATTTGTATTTTATAATAAAATTGTATTCAAGTAAATTTTGACTCTTAAGACAACTAATTAATATGATTTTCCATGCGAAGTCTTTGTGTCGCCTTCTGGATTTACAGATTCATATTTGTATCACACATTTTTCATGAGAAAATGTTGATGCATCCTTATAAGAACTTTTGGCGGATATATTGGTGCTGGGAAGGTACGCCGGCATATTGGCATCTCAAAGAAGATACTCTAATGAGTGGTGCACTTATTTGCAATATACTATTGGAAGATCGATAAATAAGCAACAGTCAAGAAATAATGCCACACAAGCGAATAAAAAATGCGCCCGAAACCGTCCGCTATGAATACATAAGATAAAGAACACATAATGAGATGTACTACCAGGTGTTGTGCGTGTTCAGGTGTGGTAGGATGGAGGTAAGCACTCGCCTACTGATCCGACCCGTCACATCCACCGTTGAGGTCCAATTTAGTCTTGGTATTTCAGGCCAATATTGTAGTCAAATATCCAGTGCAACGAATAATGATCTAAGAAGTACACTAGTGAGGACAAGGTGTAGCATAGTGTGATTGGAAATCTGGCCGCGCGTGTACATAGTTAAAAAAACACCGATAGAATAACATCTCCATGATTTATACAAAGCAATGATTCAATGACAGATCAAGTTTGTCGGTATGAGACAATAACGTTCTTATATGCGACTCATGCATTGCAAAAATCTTGCCTTAGTCATGATCTTGATTGAAACCGTGGGTTGCAACAACTTATGTTCTGTTAATGTATTCCTTCCTGCGATTCAAAAGACTAATCATACGCAGAACAACCTCTTGTGCTATCGAATAAGCTTCAGAGACACGCTACGACCTAATGTGTGTTCTATGTGATGATGGATTTAGCTAACATAATTATGGATGTTACGATATTTACCAAAGCAGGACTGATTGATTTAATTTATGTAACGGGTGTTGAAAATTTTTACTAAGTTTTGTCAGAACAGAATGCTGGGGTGACATGTCCTATATTATTCAAATTATTTACTAAGTATATCATACCAGAACAGGTGCTTAGTGTCAGCATTGAGAGACTGTTCTTGATTTCCTGCCTCAGTGAGATAGGACTTCATGTGGTCTTGGGGCCGATCTCTTAGCTGCCTATCATAGATCATCACCTGGCATGCTTCTCCGTCCTATTGGTATTGTCCTACCGGAAGTCATAGTATTATCACATAAAAAAATTGAACAGCAAGATAACCTGTAGGTTGATATCCCTCACCCAAAGAGACCATGACACCAAAACCGTAATCAGCAGAGGGAATTTCGAGCAGTACTCTTTCCTACTGATGCATTCCTATCAGTAAGTTATTGACTATTTTTATAACAGAGTCATAGGATAACCGATATGGTAAAGAAAAAACAAACATGGAGGATTACCAAAAAAGTCGCTATGCAGCTAACAAAGTTTTGACCCATATGATCCCTACCTAAAATCAGCAGAGCTGAACATTTTTCACCAGCTTTTCCTGCGAAAACCTTGTTGCACATAAAATAGCGGCTTCAACGGGTCACAACGACTAGTAGTTGATATGAAAATCATGTATAACACAATGTGCTTCAACATTGTCCTACGTAAGTCATAGTAATTTATCATAAGAGAATTGAACAGCAAGAGACCTATAGGTTATATCCCTCACCAAAGTGACCATGACATAACCGTAATCAGCAGAGATGAATTTTCAGCAATCTCTATTCCCTACTGGTGATTGTCCTACGTATTTCATGCTATTTTTATATATGATAGATACAAAAACAACAAGGAACCCATAGGTCATATCGCTCACCATGACCCTGCCATATTCAGCAGTGGTGAATTTTCAACAGTCTATTTCTGTGAAAAGTGTGCCCTAATATAACGAAAATGGGTCACAACATAGTTGAAAATGAATTCATATCAAACAGAGATGTTTCAACATCATATGACCAGCTGTTTTGGTTAAGACAAAGGCCATAAAGTCATACATCATAATATGAAATGAAAGATTTTGCCATAATAAGTAGGTTTACAAAATATGAGAGCTTAAATGTAGTTCAAACTCCAAGGTCAAGGTCACAAGTTCCAACTATATCTTGCCACAAAAATCTATCTACAAAACATAGAATTTCTATTTTAAATAGTTCGTCATGCGTTTAAAAGATTATGTTATCTTACAAGTAGGTCAAAAGCCACTTATTGAAATTAAAGTGTTTGTCACATGAAATATGAAAGATCTACCTTAAATAATATAGGAAGTATTGTACATGTTATGTCTTATTTTAAAAAGTAGGTCAAACCTCCAGTGCAAGGGCACTAGTACATTGTACGTACTAAAATACATTTAATAAACGGTTTCCCTATTAAAATGTTTTTACTAAATATGAAAGCTTTAAGAGATGTCTTTAAAGATTTTTTGTGTAAAACTCTGATTCCTTTAATGTGGTCACACCCTATGCCTGGGGTCATTACTAAAGATGATGAAGACAAGTGTAACTTAAAATGATAATTTACTTTTGAGTTGTCGATTGTGGCCACAACCTGTATAATACAAACAAACAAACATCTCGCAGTTGATTCGATACGCAAGAGC